>JAJIBD010003762.1:0-117604 GCA_021461705.1 Cryptotis parvus | reverse complement strand
AGTACATCTGCTTTTGTTTCCCAAACCAAAAGTTTTGTATTCTAGTGGCAGGCAGGGCTGGTATAGTATAACATGGTGAAAGTGATGGTGTAGTAGATAGCGTGCTTGTGGCCTACCTGGGTTCATCCCTGATCCCTGAGCAGACACAGGAGTAAAGCCCTGAGCACAGCTGGGTGTGGTCCAGAAAACTAAAAAACAAAGTGTGTGGATTCTAGTGGGAGACCCCTTTGTGGGCACTAGAGGGCCTGTGGTTTTCTGGAAAGTGTGCACACACCTAGCACATGTTACTTTTATGGCCATAAATAAGTTGCCTGTGCTTTGTGAAGAAAGGGCTGGATTCTATAAAATACCAGGTGAGGGACCAAGTCAACCCCCCCCACTTTACTCCATGCAGAGGACCATGAGCATAATTCAAAAAATCACTGCTCAGATATTTTTCAAATTCCACCCTTGGTCCCTTTGAGAAAAGTTGTTTTGCTTTTATCTGCAAATATCTGACAGTGCCTCTAAATGACAGGTGCAAGGAGAAAAGATCTTCCCAGAATCTGTGGCATGAAAGAAACTCACGTAGGAAAAGAGGGGTCAGATCATGCTCTTTCCTCTGTGCTTTCACCTGACTCCCTGAGCACTGAGAAAGAAGATAAAGGAGAGAGAGAGAGAGAGAGAGAGAGAGAGAGAGAGAGAGAGGGAGAGAGAGACAGAGACAGAGACAGAGAGACAGAGACAGAGACAGAGACAGAGACAGAGACAGAGACAGAGACAGAGACAGAGAGAGACACAGAGAGAGAGAGAGAGAGAGAGAGAGAGAGAGAGAGAGAGAGATATTTTACCTCTCCCTCCTGCAGAGCTCCAGGCTGTGCCCTCCAGCTAATACCTCAGCCCTGTGCTAATTTTAAGGGCTTGGTCACTCTTTCAGGTCTACCATTAACTTTCCAGTGTCACCCCCCCCTCAGATTCCTCAGACACAGGACAGGAACTAGTCTCTCTGCTTCATGCACCTAGCAGATAATGGATGTATCAAGTGTGCCTGTTGAAAAACGAAACATTTATTATTATTATTTTATTTTGCTGCAGGCAAGGGTCCCTGTGCAGCAGGGCTGGAGACTACTGCAACCCTTCTTGGTGCTCAGAGATGTTGTGTGGGGAGTCCTGCAGTGCTGGTGTCAAGCCCACGGCTCCTACTGCCCCCGGCCTATCTGCCCAGTGCCCACATTTAATAAATAGCTTATGTGGGGAAAGAAGGGAGGTTTATTCAATTCTAAGGCTGCCAATGTCCCACATTCAACCAGGATATAACAAAGGGCCACCAAGACAAGGCCAGTGTGGTAAACTCAAGAGTGTCAGAAGTTTCTGGTTCTGACCAATTTGGCATTGTTTCTTGATTTCTGTATGTGTATTTTTTTGGGGGTTATCCCTGTGATGCTCAAGGGTTACTCCTGGCAGTGCTGGGGACCCTATGGGATGCCGAGGATCAAACCCCGGTCGGTGCAAGGTAAATACCCTCCCCGCTATACTATTGCTTGGGCCCCTGCATGTGTATTTATTTCTTTAAATATAGACTGAAACTTAACAGGGATTGTGCTTGAGTGAAAAGAATTAAAGTCCACTTCAGAATTTACTGTTACTGTAATCCATGGAGAGGACCGGTGAAAGCAATTAAGAAAGGTACTCTCTAAAGCAAGAAAAAGAAATTGCCTCCACTGAAAGAGGCGGAGAGTCTTCGGGAGAAAGAGGAAGGGAATTGTGCGCTGGCTTTCCTAATAAGGCACCTGGCGTCATGAACGCCAAACACGCTAAGACATTTATTGGCTGAGAGTCAAGAGTTAGTAGGGCTTCGCCAAAAGGGGTCCGAGGGATCGTGGTCTTGAGAGTTGAAATACTTGTATTTGTTGGTGGTGGGTTTTGTTTTTTGCTCAAGGATCATGCATGGGGCGTATGGGGTTGACGCCTGGGATTGACGGTAGAGGAGGGCGCCGCAGAGACGGACTATTGCTGGGGTCGGGGGGGTCACCTGCTCACCTTGCAGGGGTGAAAAGTGTCTCCAACCGAAGTTTGTAGGGCAGCCGCCGTTGGCAACAACCGACAGTTCTCCAGTTGACATACTCACCAGAGGACATACTGAATTATATATTCCTTGCCATGTCAGGCGTTTTTAGTTTGTTTCAGAAAACTGAACTTTGTATTTAATTTTTTATTATATATTTATTTGTTTTTATTTATTCGTCTGTTTATTTGCTTTTTTGGGTCACACTCAGCAATGTTCAGGGGTTATATTTTTATTTATTATTCTTTTCTATTTTTTGGGTCACACCGGTCAATGCTCAAAGGTTAATCCTTGCTCTTCGCTCAGGAATTGCTCAGGAATTACTCGTGGCGGTGCTTGGGGCACCATATGGGATGCCGGGGATCGAACCCGAGTCCGCCGCATGCAAGGCCTACCCGCCGTGCTATCGCTCCGGCCCCATGCTGAGGGGTTATTTTATTCTTTTAAACTGAATTTTTACCTTGCTTCATTCGTCAATTACTAACAGTATGGACCTTTAAAGAAACATTTTTGGATTTTTAGTAAGCTTGTTGCTTCCGGAAGACACCTGAGTGTGAGTGGGTACAGCCGACGCCGACCGTGCGGGTCCGCAGAGCCGCTGAGCCGGGCGCCGGCAGTTTCCAGACCCCCCGTCATCCCGCCAGCCTTTGACATGCAAATTCCAGCGGCGCCGGGGCCAATCCCGGGCTTTCCAGCGGGCTTACCTGGAGTCGCGCGCGGCCCGGACGCCCAGGCGGAGGCGTGGTCGGGGTCCCGGGGTGGTGCCCGCACCCGGCCCGGGAGCCGCTGGGGCCGCCGGGGCCGCCGAGACCGCCGGGGCCGCGGGAGCCGCTGGAGCCGCTGGAGCCGCCGGAGCCGCTGGGGCCGCTGGAGCCGCTGGGGCCGCTGGAGCCGCTGGAGCCGCCGGAGCCGCGGGAGCCTCTGGGGCCGCCGGAGCCGCTGGGGCCGCGGGAGCCGCCGGGAGCTGCTGGGACCGCCGAGACCGCCGGGGCCGCCGGGGCCGCCGGGGCGGGCGCCGAGGCGAGGGCGCGGCCGAGCCGCCTATTGTTGAGCGCGGCCGGACGCAGGCGATGCCCCAGCGCGGTTCCCGGGAGCGACGCCGGAGTCTGACCTTGGCCGCGGCCCCGCTAGCGGACCTGGTGAGTGCGCGACTCTGGGGTCGCATTCGGGGGTCGCACTCTGCGATCGCTGCCGCCACGCGAATGCCTGGGACGGAGAGCGGCGGCCCCCAAGAGTCGGCCAAGGGACGTCGCTCTCGGGCGCTGCAGACCCAGTACGTGCCTGCGGGGGGTCCCTGGGCTGGGGTGTCGCGTGCGGGCGGCAGTATCGGGTCTGAAGTGTTGCTCTTGGGCTCTGCAGACCCGGTGCGTCCGGGCACGGATCCCCGGGTTGGGGTGTCGCGTGCGGGAGGAGTCCCGGGCTGGGGTGTCGCGTCCGGGCGCGGGTCCCGGGCTGGGGTGTCGCGTCCGGGCGCGGGTCCCGGGCTGGGGTGTCGCGTGCGGGCGCGGGTCCCGGGCTGGGGTGTCGCGTGCGGGAGGGGTCCTGGCTGGGGTGTCACTTGCGGGAGGAGTCCCGGGGCTGGGGTGTCGCGTGCGGGAGGGGTCCCGGCTGGGGTGTCGCGTGCGGGCGCGGGTCCCAGGCTGGGGTGTCGCGAGCGGGAGGGGTCCCGGGGTTGGGGTGTCGCGTGCGGGAGGGGTCCCGGGGTTGGGGTGTCGCGAGCGGAGGGGTCCCGGGGTTGGGGGTGTCGCGAGCGGGGAGGGGTCCCGGGTTGGGGTGTCGCGAGCGGGAGGGGTCCCAGGGTTGGGGTGTCGCGTGCGGAGGGGTCCCGGCTGGGGTGTCGCGAGCGGGAGGGGTCCCGGGTTGGGGGTGTCGCGAGCGGAGGGGGTCCCGGGGTTGGGGTGTCGCGTGCGGGAGGGTCCCGGGCTGGGGTGTAGCGAGCGGGAGGGGTCCCGGGCTGGGGTGTCGCGTGCGGGCGCGGGTCCCGGCTGGGGTGTCGCGTGCGGGCGCGGGTTTGCCTTTCACCGCCATCGCCCACCACTAGGGAGTCCTGTGCCTCCCCCGGGCCTGGGTGCATTTATTATCAGGGAAGGGGACGCGACTGCTCCAGGGGAAATGGGGGCCTGACAGCACGACGCTTCTCCAGAGCAGGGATCAGTGCCATTTTTTCACCTTCGTTGAGTTCCTTCTACCATGGGCCCTGCGAACTTTGGAAGTTGCTTCTTTTCTTTTCTGTGGGGTCGGGAAGGTCCCACCGAGTGCGCCCTCCCCACTCTCGCTTCGGCTCTGGGAGGCACCTTTCCAAAACACGTTCCTGCCACTGCCCTGTCGCCAAAATAATTAAACCACAGGAGCGAAATTCTGTCTGCCTCACTTTATTCTGCTTTGCCAGACGGGTAAGAAAGCCGAGGCTGAGAAAGAGCTGATTATGATTAGGAAATTGGAATCCTGAGCCCACCCTTGGGGTGGGGGGGGGCAGTCTTTGTGTCTCTGGGTGTCGGTGTTGCCTGGCTCTGTGCACCCGGACTTTGGAACCCTAAGCCTAACCCGGCGGGCACCCACATGTGCCCTCCAGAGAGCGGTCGCTGAGACCTGCCAGGGTGACCCTGACGTCTAAGCGCTAAGGAGGCTTCTAAAGACTGTTGGGCGTTTTCTATTTCGGAGTTCGTTAATATTTAAAGTTAGTTCAATTATTTCTAATTAAATAAACCTTTAGCCTGACACGTGACTAAATCTTTCCCCAAATAATTCCCCTAGAGTTTAATTTATAGCTAAAATTCATTTTGATAGGTTGGTTTTGGCTATTACTATCTCTGATTATAAAAATATTATGTGATGGCTGCAGAAAGGTACACAGAACAGAGGAAGAAGTAAATCGACAGTTATCCCAAACAGCATTTCTGGTTTGTGGGCTCAGGCTTAAATTTGCTTAAAAGACTAGTCCTTTGGAAACTTTGTAACTACAGACATTATTTTTAAATTGCTAACAAACCTGGCTCATGGAAACTTTGCAACTACATACATTATTTTTAAGTTGCTAACAACCTGGCTCAGAAACTGATAAGGAAGTACATTTGTACTTTAAAGAATGTTATAAGCAACAGTAACTTATTCACATGGTTCAGACAGAGTTTATTGGGCCATTTATCCTGAACCAGTTTCTTGCATCTGCTCCTGGCAAATGGTTCCTATTTGTAGAGCCTATTTGGTAAATACGTCACCCTACAGTCCGGCAAAGTGCCCAAATCTCACCCCCTTTCCAGTGTTGTAGCTAGGCTCAGAGAGATAATATTTTTATTTGTTTCTACATCAGAACTTTCTCACCATACGCTTGATAAAACCCTGGAGAAGGTTACCAAGGGATGTTGTGGAGAATTTACTTCCCTGGAGATTTTAAGAATAGGATAAACATCCATCTGCTTAGGATGCTTTCTGAGCAGCACTGTCTGGATAAAGGGCTTGGTCACCTCAGATTCCGCAATCTGAGGAATTCCAAACAAATTTTAGCCCCTGTTGCCTGGGGCCAAGGGCAATAAAGATTTTCCCCAAAGCACCTGAGCTCAGTTTGAGACTGAGGCATAGCTCTGTTTTGATTTTATGTAAAACAAAGATTCCTTTTTGGATATATGAATCGTAAATTCCAGGAACTGGTCATTCTTTTCTATTTATGGAAGAAGAATGAAAAGTGATTTCTGTAGTCCCTGAGCAGTTGTAAGTGGAGCACAATGTATGTTTTTGCATTTGCTGATAAGGAATTGAATGGACTCGAGGAAATGGGGAGTTCCCTTCAATGGGAGAGAATGTGTGTGTATGTGTGTGTATGTATATATGTGTGTCTGTGTATACGCGTGTGTGAGGATGCGCGTGGAATACATGCTCCCTTATAATCTTGCTTTCCCCATTTCCCACAACAAACTCTACCATCCCCCGCCTGCAGGCCAGACCTAGCGAAGCTGAGCACTTACTCCTGGCTCTGGGCTTAGGCCTCACTCCTGGGGTGCTCTGGAGACCACATGAGGTGCCCAGTGAGCCATGCGGCATCTAGCCTCAGTACTTGTCTCTCCAGTGCAGATACCCTCTAATGCTTTCCCCAGCACAAGCCTTTCTGAGACTGTGTTCGAGGCTGTTGCTCAGCTGCTATGCCGCCCCTTGAGGTTAATCTAAGGTGTCGGGCCAGTGTTTCCTCTGCCCCCTCGGGACACAGGGATGCTGTGATCCTCACTGTGACACCTCCCTCCTGGGACACAGGGGGTCTGTGACCCTCACCATGACACCTTCCTCCCTTTCCCTGCAGGATCACTGGGACTGGGTCACTTTCTAGGAAAGGTCACAACAGGCCCGAAGTCAGATGTCACAGCAGGTGTTTCGCCCTGAGTGTGCAGGGTCATCCCCACTCGCTCCCGGCTTGGCATTTCCCCCATGCATGCCAGGCGGGTTTTCTTTCTTAGGCTATAGCAACGTCCCAAGAAGGTGCAGGACATGAACAATGGACATTCATTTGTCCAGCAAACATTTACTGTGTGGGAGGCAGCGGGGAACTGGAGATGGGGTCTCTGCCGTGGGGAACTTGTACCGTTCTAGGAGGAAGCAAACGTGTTACTCCTGAGCACAGGAGCTAAGAACCTTGACTTGCTGTTAAAACTATGCCAGCCCTCTTACCCATGTTTGTCAAATGTTTAACAAACCTAGGATTCAGTAACACATTAACAACCCTGTGTTAGTTAAGCCCACGCCAATCCCAAGACCTACAGTTAACCAACATGTCAGTGATAATCAATATGTCTTTGAGCCTTTGTTCATACAGTGATTCAACATTTCCATTCTTAATTATTTACCCAAGATAGAGGAAAATAAATGTCACAAATGACATCTATATAAATACTTACAGCAACTTTCTTCCTAATTACTGTTTGTTGGAAACAACTCTGGATCCAGTAGGGAGACAGATACATAAACTGTAAGGAATCTTTACAATGGAATATTAATCAGGGATGAGAGAGAGAGAGAGAGAGAGAGAGAGAGAGAGAGAGAGAGAATGAACTTGTGATATATACAGCCACTGAGCTAAACCACAGAACCAGGTTAAACTGAAAGTAACCACCCACCACAGAATAAATTCTATTTAGGTGGGGGCTGGAGTGATATTAAGGTGGGTGGGGTGCTTGCCTTATATGTGGCCAACCTGGGCACATGGCCGGCACCTCATGTGTCTTCTGAACCCAGCAAGGGGTAACCCCAGAGTGCAGAGTCTTGAGTAAGCCCTGAGCACTTCTGGGTGCGGCCCCAACACAAAATAACAACAAAAATTCTATTTATAAAATATTAGATAGGCAAATCCATAACTGTAGATTATTGTTTGCTTCTGGAGGATATTGACTAGGAGGGAGTGATTTTCAGGGCAATAGAAATATGTGGGCTTGTGTTGAGTGGTGGTTTGATAGTTACGTGGGTTACACAATTAGCAAACCACTGAAACCCTTGTGTGCAAGGCATCAGCTCAATTACAGCAGTTTAGGCTGTAGGGATAGAAAAGGTTACATGTCCTATCTTTAGCTCTACTTGTTCAGTACCTGGGGTGAATTATCTTTGAGCCTTAAGACATTATGCAGTAATGAAAAGATCTTTATAATAACATTTTGTGTGATATGAAAGTATCTGGCTTAGTGTGCACTGAGTAAATGTCAGCTTAATATTCCATGCACCGTGATAAATATAATTTGTACTTGTGGTGTTGACAATGAAATGATTTAACTTTTTGTGAAAAGTTCTCATTTATTAAGGCTATCACATATCTTATATGAACTGCTAGCCTTAATGTATCTTTTCAGAGGTTCTCATCTGAGACTGTAGGGAATGTAAATGTAAAGTCCTAACATATCTGATTAAAATACCACTTGGGTTTGCTTGGTCAGCAGAGATAAACAGTATGGAAAGAAATACCCACTTGACCAAACTCATCCCCCCTTTTTTGGGTCACATCTGGCTAATTATTCCTGGTGGTACTCCGGGGACCATATGGGATGCCAGGGATTGAATGTGGGTCAGCCACGTGCAAGACAAACACCCTCCCCGCTGTGCTATCACTCTGGCCCCAGACTGCCTTTTTTTTTTTTAACTTTTTGGGTCACACCCAGCGATGCTCAGGGGTTTCTCCTGGCTCTTCACTCAGGAATTACTCCTGGAGGTGCTTGGGGACCATAAGGGATGCCGGGGATCGAACCCGGGCCAGACATGGGCCGGCCGCGTGCAAGGCAAATGCTCTACCCGCTGGGCTATCGCTCGGCCCCCAGACTCGACTCCCTTTTTTAAAGGAGATATTTAACGACAGGTGAAGCTGCACTCCCAGTTACACTGCTCCCTCTGGAATTCGGTAAAAGTTAGACTTGTTACTTGCTCTTACGAAGGTAGAAAAAAGCTCTTTATCTCTGTCAAGTTACTATTGTGCCTTTCTAAAGGGATAAATAATATGACTTGAGTTTTCAGTAAAATATCCTGGACAGGGCAGCAAATATGTTAATAGTTTGCTTAATCTGTTTGGCTTCAATTATTTAAGCTCAGCAAAGTGTTTAGGAACACTGCAGACCTTGCCAGTCCCAGCAGACGCATTTTGTTGTTGGGTTGGTTTAATTCATTCAGCAAACATTAATCAAACATTTACTAAGAACCTTTTTAGCCTCCAGGAAGATACTTGACTCTGGGTCCATAGATACCCTGGCTCCCAGTGCCCAGTGTCCCTGTGTATCTATTTCTCTGCAAAACTTTTATTAGAGCAGTGAGCTCAGTTCAGAGACAAGACTTTTGTTTTGTTTGTTTTTGTTCCCTAATGGCAGAAGTTCGAAATTCTGTTTCTTTTTCTTTGGTCTTACTTTCATTAACCTCAGAGTTTCTTCCTGTTCAGGTTGTTTTCTTATTCCAAACCAAAAGGAATACCAGAAAGGTCTTTCACAGAGGGACTTACTCTCTGCAGCATCATATCCAGTATATACTGTATGTGTTTATACTATGTGTATATGCTGTATATATGTACACTGTGTGCATATACTGTATATGTGTATGCTGTGTGCATATGCTGTATATATATATACTGTATATGTATATACTGTGTGCTTATACTATCACTTGATCACTTGACATCCCATTATTCATGGATTTGCTTAAGTGGGCGCCAGTAATGTTTCCATTTGACCCTATCACATGCCAGTGTAGCCCAATGGCATCTGCTTGCTCCAGGAATACGAAGAGCCTCAAACCGTTCGTTCAGGATTTTGACCAAGAAGTCTGACCATCTTGTAGGTGGGCGGCCACGTGACCTTTTGACATCCCGTGGGATCCAGTCAGTAACGGCTCTAGTCCAGTGGTCATCTTCAAATCGCATTACATGTCCAGCCCATCTGATTTTTGACACCTGGCAAACAAGACAGCGTCCCTGACTCTGGATGGTTGGCAGAGGTCGAACTCCGGATTCCTTCTCTCACTTGAGTGAGGCATGATATTCCAAGCATAGCTCTTTTGATTCCTTTTTGGGAGACCCGAATAGCATTCTCATCCTGCTTTCGTAGGGCTCAGATCTCTGAGGCGTATATTAATGCAGAGAGAATAGTGGAGTAAAAGAGATGTGCCCAGAGCTGGAGGTTCTTTGTCCTTTTAGCTATTTTTTCAATGCTCTTGCAGGCGTTCCACGCCGCTATCTTCCTCCTGCGCAGCTCAGGTTTTAGATTGTTCATCATGTTGAGTTCTCAGCCTAGATACACATAACTGCTGCATTCAGAGATGTTTGTTCCGAGATGTTTGTTCCGTTGAGAGTGAATGGAGCCTCTGGAACTAGTTCGTTTTTCATGAACATTGTTTTGTTGAGATTCAGCTGTAGACCTATCTTTCCACATTCTCGGTCAAAGTCAGCCAGCATTTGTGCCGCTTGGCTAATGTTTGGTGTTAATAGAACGATGTCATCAGCAAAGTGGAGGTGGTGTAGTTGCTGACTGTCTATCTTCACTCCCATTCCTTCCCATTCTAATTGTCACATGACATTCTCGAGGGTGGCGCTGAAGAATTTCAGTAAAAATGGTATCACCCTGCCTAACCCCTCTTTTGACATCAATAATCACTTCCTTGTAGAATGGTGAGATCCTGGTGGTGAATCCGTAATACAGCTCACGAAGGATCTTGATATATTGGGTTTGAATGCCCTGTTTGGCTAGGGTTTCGATGATGGCTTCGGTTCAGCAGAATCAAAGACTTTCTTTAAATCAGTATACGTTAGACAGAGTGGCATCTTGAACTCCCGATAAATCTCAATGAGCTTGGTTACCTTTTGATCGATTGTGCTGAATCCTTTTTGGAAGTCAGCTTGCTTGCATGGTTGTCCTTCACCTAATGTTCTGCCAATCCTGTTCAATACAGCATAAACTGTACTGTATGCATATACTGTATACATGTACACTATGTGTATATACTGTATTTACTGTGTGTATATGCTGTATACATGCATATTGTGTATATACTGCATATGTGTATACTGTGTGAATACACTGTATTTGTATATACTGTATGTATATACACGTACATATACATACAGTATATGCAGCACATAGACCCAGTGTGTGGCACAGCAGGGAGATACAGATCACCCAGGTTTGAATCTGGGCTCCCTCATGGGTTAGTAATATGGTGTAAGCTGTTATTTCTTTAAATCTTGGTTTCCTTATCTGAAAATTGTGATGTTACTGCATTGTTGCACTTAAATATGGGCAGGTCCTGGTTGGTCTGAGGTTTTGTATGGGACAGAATCCACGTGAAAGTAGCCTGAGCCAGTGGCTGCTTGTTTCCAGTGCGAGCTAGCATCCAGCACTGCTACATTGCACCTTGCCGCGTACCAATGAGGTAGGAACTGTGCTTAGTCCCTCTCCTCTCTTATTTATTTTCCTTTTATTTGACTGCTTATTATTGGTTTTAGGGTCACTAGGCAGCACTTAGAGCTTACTCCTGGCTCTGCACTTAGGGATCACTCTTGGAGGGAGTTGGGGGACCATGTGTTATGCTAGGGATTGAACCTGGGTCAGTCATGTGCAAGACAAACACTCTCTACCCACTGTACTATCACCCTAGCCCCTACCCTGTGTCCTTTTAAAGGCGAGGAATCTAAACTTGGAAGAGCTGAATAATTTGCTGATGAAGCCATTGTTATTGGTAAAATTATTCATGTGCTACACACTGGGTCTATGTGCTGCAGCACATACAGTATATACTAAATACAGTGTATTCACGCAGTATACACATATGCAGTATATACACAGTATGCATGTATACAGTATATACACACAGTATATACAGTATATACACATAGTGTACTGAATAATTCGCTGATGAAGCTATCATTATATATTGGAGTCATCCAAACCCTGCTTGGGTTGGGTTGGATGACTCCAACTCAAGCAGGGGTTTGGTATCTGGTCTGCCTCTCAGCTCATGAGGTGTTTCACTATATGGTACCAAGGATCATACCCAGGACTTCACTGGCAAGGAAAGCAGACCACCACTACATACAGGCCATGATGAGATTCTTTTTCTGGGGCCTGGTGTTGAGGGGTGTCATACCCAAAAGGTGCTCAGGGACTGTTTCTGACTCTGAGTGAGCCTTGGTTGTGCTCAGGAGAGCACATACATGGAGCTGGAGATTAAAACCCAAGATGCAACCCAAGTAACCACATATAAGGCAAATACCTCACCTCTTGGACTATTTACCAGCCCCAGGTGAGTTTCTTAATAGATGTTCTTTAAGGTAAAATTATTCATGTTTAGTATCTTCAAAGGAGAAAGTAGCCAGAGGTGCCACCACAGAGCGCATGCAGTGAACATGGGAGGTGGCCACGTTGCTTGGCCTTAGTCCCCACAAGTCTATCACAGAGCGCATGCAGTGAACACGGGAGGGGGCCACGTTGCTTGGCCTTAGTCCCCACAAGTCTATCACAGAGTGCATGCAGTGAACACGGAAGGGGGCCACGTTGCTTGGCCTTGGTCCCCACAAGTCTATCACAGAGCGCATGCAGTGAACACGGGAGGGGGCCACGTTGCTTGGCCTTAGTCCCCACAAGTCTATCAGAGGCGCATGCAGTGAACACGGGAGGGGGCAGCACTGCTCGGCCTTGGTCCCACAATTCTGTGTAGAGATGGAATGAGTTGTTTCCAGTCTTTCTGTCAGGGACCCTCCCTCCCTTTGCGCTTCAGCCTCTCCTCCAGTGACTGCAGTGAAAAGTCAGTTTGTGAGCAGAAAATGTGGATCTATCTGTTGGGCTGGTGCCGGGACTTTGTCGGGTCCTTGCTGGGCTTGACATGTGACACCATCTCTGTCTCCGAAAGTAAGGCAGGGTGGGAAGTGTGGTGCTAGAGCCGCTGGTCACAGAAAGACAGAGTCACTTTGTTTGCTGGTGTCTTGTATTCTCTTTCCTTCCTTGGGGCCGCATCCAGCAGTGATCAGGGCTCCAGTGCTCCCAGCAGTACTCAGGGACCACCTAGTGCTGGAACTCGAACCCAGGCCCCTGCATGCATCTCTCCGGCTTTGTGAGCTATCCCCAACCGCATCCCCTATGGGCACCTGTGTTTCCTCCAGCCTAGAAAACTCTACAGTTTAATGAACCTTAAGAAACTACACTGGCCACTTTGTGGTGTGGGTTTGATTTTGCCTTTGTGGCCACACCTGACTATGCTCACGGCTTATTCCGGCCTGTGTTTAATTAAGCATCGCTCCTGGTGGTCCTCAGGGGGCTACATGCACTGCCAGTGCCCAACCCCTGTTCTGTCTCTCCAGCCCCACACTGGCCGCTTTATTAAGATTACAGACTGAGTCCTGGGGGGCGGGAAATGGGGTTAAACATTTCAGGTCTCTCTACCCTATCACGGGTGAGCCTTTTCACTGAACCCGCCATCCTGAGCCCTTGTCCTAGCCTCTTCCCTCAGCCACCTGCGTGGAGCAGGTGTATTTACATACCCAGCACCCAGGCTGGACTCTGGGGGCAGGGGCCAAAGCAGGGGCGTGGGGGGCGGAGGCAGTTTGTTCAGCATCTGCAACAGTGCCCGCCCACCCCCGCCCCAGCACCCTGCTGCCTCCCTGAGGGAGCCTCCTGGTCTCCCTACACCTTTGCTGGCAGGTGATAACAAGGACGAAACTCTCAGGGCTCTGTTGCAGGACACCTAAAAGTCTAAGAGCCTCTGCATCTGCTCTGGATTGCCTCCTGCAGGTCACTTCATAGATGGGGGGGATAGTCTGAATGTGGCAGTTTATCTGACCATGTATTCTGTACCGGCTGGTATAAATATTCTCTCATGCTACCACAATCATCGTGGGACTAGCTAGATCTTACCAGCACATTTGCCTGGCCACGTTGGATCTCTAAGTAATTAGACCAGAGAGAAATGCTGTTTGCCTCCAAGCAAGCAAGCATGGCTCCCGGATAACTCAAAGGCAACTAAAATACAAAACTACCGTGAATAGAGGAGACTCTTGTGAAGGCTTGGAGAAATATTTAACTGGCATTAGTATAGTCTTTGGTACAGAGACATGCCATCTCAGAAACCCCCTTCTCTACCCTATAAAAGCATTTCCAGGCAGATCTTGGCTCAAGGCATTAGCATATAAAAGATATTAGGTGAGGTGCTCCGAGCTCTGCTAGAGAGGCTTTGAGATTAGCTCTGGGTCCTTGTAAACAGCCAGAAGGCCTCCTGAAGTTGCTACATTTCTTTAGAGCTATTTTCCTGTTTTCATCTCTAGATAGCCCAGCCCAGAATGGGCTGGGCTGGGAGTTTGGGGCGGATTTCTAGCTATAAAATAAGCTGCAAGAAGAAAGAAGCCCCTTCTTTTTTTCACCCTTTTGCCATTTTGGCTTCCCTTGGTGTTTTGCGTCTCCGTCCTCTCCATTCTTTGTTGGGCCTCAACACGTGGTGGCAGCCATCTTGGCCTACACCTGGCTGGGGCCTGGCTGGTAACCCAGAGTCTGGAAGTTTTCCCTGCTCTTGGATTGTATATTGGAACCTGTGATAGTAAAACTCTTTTAAAACTGCATCGGATTCCTGAGTCTTCACCCATTCCCCGCCGGCTTCAGAGGTAGAAGGAACTTCGCTTCCCGGCACTGTCGGGGACCCGAGGAGTCCACGACAGGGCTCCACTCTGCCAGGATCGCAGCCCTCTCTGGCTGACCCCTCGCAGCTCCTGCTCCCTTGTTAGCTGCACATCTTCTTGTTCTTCTGTCTGACTCAGGACAGTGGTGGCTACCTCAGGGGACTGCGGAGCAGGGCCCTGGATGCCCCTCTCTCCCCGACACCATAGCCTTCTGCCTCTGGCAGCTCTTTGTGTCCGTTGCCATGGGGACGCCTTGGCCCCTGGCAGCTGGAATGCTAAGAGGCTGCCTTCCCCTACTGCACCAGGTCTGGCTTGGGACCTCTCCGGGCTCTGGATTCCTGGCCACGAGTTACAGTCTGTCCAGTCTCTTTCCTTTGCCGTGGGTTCTGTACCGTTTTCAGGCAGGGAGAGAGACAGAGGGAAGAGACAGGGACATGTCCACAGGACAGTGCTGTGTCCTGGCAGGCTTTGGCCCGATGCCTGCCCCATCTGTGGCTCATGCCCAGGGAGGGAGAAGCACTGCTCTGTCCAGCAGATGGACATGATGTCCACCGCCCTCCCTGCTTCTATGTCCAGCACCATCTCTGGGTAGACTGGTGCCATGAACACACATGTCTCAAGGATTTGGTGTCCACGGCAGGTTTTAGTGGAGCCCTCCAAGCAGGGGCTGAAACCTAGGGGAGGACACGGGACGTGAGGACAGGAGGGAGCACAGCTCACACAGCGTGTGTGGACAGTAGGAACACAGCTTGCTCAGTGTGTGGGGACAGGAGGGAACACAACTCACACAGCATATGTGGACAGTAGGGAACACAGCTCGCACAGGCGTGTGTGGACAGTAGGAACACAGCCGCACAGCGCGTGTGGACAGTAGGAACACAGCTTGCTCAGTGTGGGGACAGTAGGGAACACAGCTCGCACAGTGTGTGTGGACAGTAGGGAACACAGCTTGCTCAGTGTGTGGGAACAGTAGGGAGCACAGCTCGCTCAGTGTGTGGGGACAGGAGGAAACACAGCTCGCACAGTGTGTGTGGACAGGGAGGAAACACAGCTTGCTCAGTGTGTGGGGACAGGAGGGAACACAACTTCGCACAGCATGTGTGGACAGTAGGGAACACAGCTCGCACAGCGTGTGTGGACAGTAGGAACACAGCTTGCTCAGTGTGGGGACAGTAGGGAACACAGCTCGCACAGCGTGTGTGGACAGTAGGGAACACAGCTCGCTCAGTGTGTGGGGACAGGAGGAAACACAGCTCGCACAGTGTGTGTGGACAGTAGGAACACAGCTTGCTCAGCGTGTGTGGACAGTAGGGAACACAGCTTGCTCAGTGTGTGGGGACAGGAGGGAACACAGCTTGCTCAGTGTGTGGGGACAGGACGGGAACACAGCTTGCTCAATGTGTGGGGACAGACGGGAGCACAGCTTGCTCAGTGTGTGGGGACAGGAGGGAACCCAGCTTGCTCAGTGTGTGGGGACAGGAGGGAACACAGCTTGCTCAGTGTGTGGGGACAGGGAGGGAACACAGCTCACACAGCGTGTGTGGACAGTAGGAACACAGCTTACTCAGTGTGTGGGGACAGAAGGGAACACAGCTTGCTCAGTGTATGTGGACAGTAGGAACACAGCTTGCTCAGTGTGTGGGGACAGGTGGGAACACAGCTCACACAGTGTGTGGCTTGAAGCTGAGGAACTATTGGGGGGTTCATGAACCCCAGAGTTAAGGGCAGCAGTTACTCCAGGTGGACATGGGACAGCTTCAGCTTCCTGGTCAGGGTGAGGTAGTTTCCCGCCGGCACCCAGCTGTTGCGCCTGGGATCCTGCTGTGAGTGTCTTTGTCCTTTTCCTGGGCACAGCAGCTCAGTGTTCCTAGGGGGCCCTGAGACAGTGGGACTGCTATAAGAGGAGGTCCTGGAAACATTCGGAGACCCTGCAGTGCTTACTTGAATGGCCTGGGCTTCAGTGTCTTCTGATTGCATTGTTATGTAAAAATGCCTTTAGCTCATGAAAGTTCCAAAGCAAGTGTCAGTTTGTAATCTCTTAAGTGATGCCTCTAAACTGTGTTTCTAAACCGGGGACCCAGAGGGTTCAGTGCCATTTTGGTGTTATCACAGATGGTCCCTAGTCCCTGTTCCTATTGCAGTCTGCTTTCAATAGAAATAGTACTTTGACTAAAGCAGGTTGTGTTGCCACTAGGCTTGGGAATTGTTTTCCCCTTATTGTATCTGTTTTCCCCTTTGGGTACAATATTCAGCAGATTACCAGAGACATCTGATACTTTATAATAAAGTAGGCTGTGGTAGGTGATTTTCCCCAAGGTCCAGTGTGTCAGGTACATTAAATGCATTTTTTTACTTAATCGTAATTTCAGCTTATGCTGGGATACAGTCCTGTGGTAAATTGAAGACAAAATCTCATGTCAGTGGATCCGAATTCTGGGGATAAGAGGACAGAGTAGCAATGGGGAGGAATGTGGAAAACCTTCAAAACAAAGCGCTTTTACACTATTTAAAGTTTTTCTGTTCATTAAGGCATTATGATTTTCAAAGTTCATAATAGAGTTTCAGGCATTCTATTTTATACTGACCTCTAATAATCAGAAAAGAAAATTTATGGATGTAAGTAAAAATATAGCCTGTGTAGCATAGTTGCTGACCTCCTGAAGGCTTGAAAAGGGCGCTACAGCCCCAACTACCTTTCTGCATGTCGTCTGCATGTTGAAACCTTGCCTTCCATTTAAATGTGTCTCAGAGAGCAAATACTAGGGAAGGAGACCAGGAGAGAGGGACCCACTTTGGGTGGGCCTAGAGACAGTTCAGTAGCCTGAGCGTCTGTGGTCACCTGCCCGGCGGAATGAAATGTGAGTATTGTGGACTCAGATGCAGTTGGCACACGCACGAGGAATCAGTGTCTGTGAGCTTCTTTCTGAGACCCAGCAATCCTCCTGGGCAAAGTAAGGACTGAGGTTCTCTCACCAAGGGCCGTCACTTTCCTTAGGACTCCTTAGTGGATGCCACGTTTAGCAAAGCACTTATTTTCCTCCCCAGGAATGACAATCTCCATCGTAATGTTGAGTGTCTAGCCCACTTCTCCTGGCACACAGGAGCAATTTTTATGTAGATGAGAGAGGGAATCCTCCCACGGGCTGCATCTGGGACATCAGGAACTTCTCAGACCCACATTCCCACCATGAACAAGAAGAAAAAGAGCTTACCCAGACCCTAAGTGCAGGGAATCCAGCAGCTGACTCTAAGCTCATTCATTTAATTTAAAAATAAATAAAATAACAGTGGAGATAGTATGGGGTGAAGGAGCATCCCTCACGTGCATCCGACACAGGTTCCATTTCCAATACAGCCATGAGCCAAAGGTCAGGTAATGCTAAGTTTCCTGTTCATGTATGCAGAAAATCTCCTTGCCGCCCATAGAGCATTTTGGCATGTGTTCTGACTTGTTCCCATGGCCATCTTGGTAGCAAGGGAGCAATGTGGAGGCCCAGAGAAAGCCCAAGCTGAGGTGCCAGCACGCGCCTGGCCACAGTCTCATCCCCGGCCCGCGTGTGTCTCCCTGAGCAGGCGGGGCCTCCGAGCACAGAACAAGGAGTAAGCCCTGAGCATTGTCAGGTGCAGCTCCCAAACTGAAAACTAACTGAATAATAAAATAACTTTAAAGCATGGTGGAACAAATGTCAGCCTAAGAAAAACACATTCAAAATGTAATGATCCCCAAAGGCGTTGAATGAGGATGGAGAGGGAGAGGGCATGGGATTTTGAATCATTTACTTATTTTTTCACCTAGTTGGTTCATCACTGTACAGAATGAGAGGGAGGAAGGTTAGCTGAATTACTTAATTTAATTTAACTCACTTTTGTACTTTTTTTTGTACATTTTATACATTTGTTTTGCTTTTTAGCACACCCAGTTCAGGGCTTTCTCCTGGTTCTGCACTCCTGGGAAGACTTGGGGACCACATAGACTGAACTTCAGTACTATACTATATTATACTAGACTATACTGTGCTGTATTATACTACACTAAACTATATTGTGCTGTACTGTACTATAATTGTACTTTACTATATGGTACCATACTGTACTATACTATACTGTACTATACTTTACTATATGTACTATAATATACTATATTATATGGCACTGTACTCTACTGTACTGCAGTATACTATACTTACTATGCTATACTGTACTATACTATGCTTTATTGTACTATACTGCAATATATTATACTATACTGTGCTATACTGTACTATACTATATTATACTTTATTATACTATACTATACCATACTGTACTATATTGTACTGTACTATACTATACTATACTGTACTACACTATGTTATACTTTACTGTACCATATTGTACTATACTGTACTGTACTATACTATACTGTACTATACTATACTGTACTATACTGTACTATATGTACTATAATATACTATATTATATGGCACTGTACTCTACTGCAGTATACTATACTTACTATGCTATACTGTACTATACTATGCTTTATTGTACTATACTGCAATATATATATATTTTTTTGCTTTTTGGGTCACACCTGGCGATGCTCAGGGTTACTCCTGGCTCTGCACCCAGGAATTACTTCTGGGCGGTGCTCGGGGACCATATGGGATGCCGGGATCGAACCCGGGCCGGCATGGGCCGGCGCGTGCAAGGCAAACGCCCTACCCGCTGGGCTATCA
Source organism: Cryptotis parvus (assembly GCA_021461705.1). Classification (NCBI taxonomy): domain Eukaryota; kingdom Metazoa; phylum Chordata; class Mammalia; order Eulipotyphla; family Soricidae; genus Cryptotis; species Cryptotis parvus. The sequence continues at coordinate 98,733 of JAJIBD010003762.1, read as the reverse complement.
CTCCGGCCCCAATATATTATACTATACTGTGCTATACTGTACTATACTATATTATACTTTATTATACTATACTATACCATACTGTACTATATTGTACTGTACTATACTATACTATACTGTACTACACTATGTTATACTTTACTGTGCGACACTGTACCATATTGTACTATACTGTACTGTACTATACTATACTGTACTATACTATGCTACACTATATCATACTATACTATATTATACTAAATTATACTGTACTATGCTACAACTCCTAACTGAATTGCTTTAAAACAGTATCTGAGTTAATCGAGCAGAGCTGGTGGAAGTGGGGGTAGAAGCAGAGCAGATGAGAAGGAGCCTAGAGAATATTGTGGGGGAATATTTATACTTTGTATTTTGGTGGCGGGTTTGGTGCAGTAACATTAACACACATCACTGTCATTCATGGTGCCTCAGAGAAATACACCCCAATAATTCTGTATTTTCAGAAAGTACCTGGTACATAAATTCAGAACTGATCTGGCACATTGTCCTATGTTAGATCAAAGTGAGATTCCATTCAGAAGTGATCTGGTACATGGTCCTGTGTTAGATCAATGTGAAATTTCATTCAGAAATGATCTGACACATAATCTTGTGTTAGATCAGTGTGAGATTCCATTCTAGAGGCAGGACCAGTGTTCGTTGCCATTCTCCTAAGTATTCATCCACTCAAGTCTCGCAGCTACTTTTTTCATGCAGGTGTGGTTATAATTCTTATTTTATAGAGGAGGATATTGAAGCATGTGGGGTTCAGTGACCTGCCCAAGGTCAAATCCCTTCTTGGTGATTTAGCCAGAATAGAAATCCAGGCAGCTACAGCACCCACAACTCAGATTTACTGCCTGTCACTTCTCTGAGCTCTTTTCAGGCTGTCTGTGTGTTGTGATTAGGGTCATACTCCTGGAGTGAAGATAGCATCTGTTGAGCTCAGAGGCCTTCCCTGAGGTTTGTGTATGCGCTTGCCCTGGGTTATCTGGGCCTGAGGGCTCAGGGATGGAGGGATTGAAATCAAAAGTAAATCTGGAGCTGATTAAATATTTTTAGGTAGGCAAGGGATTTGGATAGATTCTTTGTGCAAAGTCAACATAGAAGTATTGACTAAGGTCTGGAGATAGTTAAGCTTATGGTTTCAGAAATATGCAGAATTCCACTGTCTAAACTAGGGTTTCTTTTTTTTCAACTTGGGTCTCCTTTTGCCTAAGGAACGCAGTGCAGGCGGCGCCGCCTAGGATTCCTGATGCATTTGTTTTTTGGTTGTGGTGCATTCAGAGGCCCTTAGCTGTTGCCCAGCTTTCACTGGTCCCATCAGTTACACAACCCCATGTACAGTTGTGGCCCACAGTCTAAGAAGTTAGAGTCAAAACTACATGTGGATCATTTGGGCAGCTTGGGGAAATCAAGAGAAAAAAAGAGTGAGGAGCAGGAGGCACAGATGGACACAGGGCAGTGGGTTTGAAAGCCCTTTTGTTAGGCCTAGACCAGGGTGGGTGAGCAGACAGGAGAGGTTTTCAGTAGGAAGGTGGGAAGGGCCCAGCCTGTTCTGGGAAGCCCCAGATAGGAGTGGAGGCCAGAGGGCATGGCAGAGTGAGTTTCCTAGATGGTAAATAAGATTAAAGGAGAAAAGGGGAAGAGAAGAGTGACAAAGGAACAGTGACCCAGAAGGTTATGTCTTAATATCTAGGTTAGTGACAGGACTCAGGTCTCTGCAGAAAGGGCATTCATGGTGAGCCCATTGTTAAATGCTCCATAAATGAAAAGCTCGGTTAGAACTCAGAACAGAAATGTCTACCCAAGAGCTTCAGTTCTTCAGAATCTTCCTCCAGACTCCAGAGGAGCCCCGGCCAGTGTTTGCCAACATTTCTCCCATTGTGGGCCTCCTGTGACCTTGTTTCTTTCCTGTGGTACCCCCGCGTCACCCCACTCCATTCGCCTGACCCCTAATCTCATCCTGTGACCCCCTCTCCATTTATATAATTTTCATCTCTGTTACCCTCTGACCCCCTTGGAATATCCTGGGCCTACAGGGGACCATTTGATTCCCAGTAGAAACATAGGTCTAGAGTATTGGCCTTTACTGCCTCTGAGAAACCAGGGTAGTGCAGGGGAGCCGGTGTCCTGGAGAAGGCTCAGAGCTGAGGAGATGACGGGCCTCTGTTAGTAAAGCGCGGGATGGAGAGTCCCCTGCCACAGGAGATGCCCTGCATGACTAAACAGGTACACACAGGCACCCAATCTGGAGGGATTTCTCCAAAGGGCCGAGAACAAGTTAGTACTGTGTAAATAAATGCTTGTCTCTCTGCTTAATCTGAGAAAGCATTCAGGCCTCTCCAAAACTGCACTGAACTGCATCCACTCTTTACGGGGGACATACTCCCCAATCCTGGGGAGTAAGTGTCCTCTCCAGGCCACAAGGGGTAGCGCTCATGGCATGGAGCCGTTGTGAGGGTCAGATTCTGCATTAACAAAGAAATGGACCCACAACCTTATACAGAACGAGAGCTAAAGAAGAGAGTCCCCAACTTCCCCATGGTACAGTTATACACCATGTAATGCCTTTGAGAGTTCAAGGGCACACATCTCCATTTCAGATGTGTTTCACAGTCTCCTAGGATTTGTTTTACAAATCTGTAAGTGCAGTGACCCTCACTGCTAAGCCCTAGGGAGGTTGTGCTTTTAAAAACACGAACCTGAAGAAAAGCCAACCTTGCCGAGCTCACTTGCCAGGCCCAGGCAGCAGGTGGTGTGCAAGGAAACAGTCACCCACACGCAATAAAACACAAGGAGACCCAGACCCGGTGCCAGAAAAGAGATTATGAGTCAGATGGGGCAGTCTCTGAAGTGATCTCTGACCCGGAACCAGAAGGTCAAGGTCTCAAAGAAAGGGTTGGGAGGAAGAGTATTTCAGAGGGAGGAAACTGCATGTTGAAAGTGAAATATGCTTGCTCACAGGGAGATGGTGGACGTGGCCATGAGGAAACTGTTCTCATGGGATACCTGTGAAAGGCAGAGACCATGACCTTACCCTTGAACCAAACACCTGGTTTGGGCACCAGCCTTACTCAGGGCCTTGAGTCTGCCTGTCTGCCTTCTCAGGAGAAACTAAAACATGCATGAAACCCTACTACAGTATTCTAAGTCGGTGCCTCAACTAGAAATGAAAAATTAGAAAAACACAAAACTGGTTAGAAACTATTATCTCAAGATCTTGACCTTTGAGCAGTCCTGCTGAGCTCAGTTCCACACTGAATCCCTACTCTCCCCTCTCCCCATTTACTTCTCACAAGCCCAGGTATAGAGTGGTTCCCAGTACTTTCTGGAGCTGGCTAAGTAGCACCTCAGAAAGCAATAAACAACTTTATCAAAATACTAAGGGGCCGGAGCGATAGCCCAGCGGGTAGGGCGGTTTGCCTTGCACGGCGGCCTCTGCCGGCCCGGGTTCGATCCCCCGCATCCCATATGGTCCCCTGAGCACAGCCAGGAGTGATTCCTGAGGGCAGAGCCAGGAGTAACCCCTGAGAGTCGCCGGGTGTGACCCAAAAAGCAAAAAAAAAAAAAAAAACAAAAACAAAAACAAAAAAAAAAATACTAAGAGTAAATCAGGAGCTCGGAGTACCGAAGGGAGTGGACAGAGAAATTATGTGTTAATAAGTAGAAATGTGTGGGAGGTTGATCTGGATTTCTTGTTTCTTAACTATTTAGGGAATACTGTTAGCAGTTTTGCTTATATATTGGGTTGGGGGCTTGAGTGCTCCCGAGTGGTGCTCAGGTGCCTATGGCTCTGCCACTCCTGGCTATTCTTGGCAACCTGGGTCAGCACTTTAATGCTAGGACCCAAGAAGGACTTGCTGCTAGGATCTTGTGATGCTTATGATACCCAGGGGTCTCTGGGGCTGTACTTAGTGATGATACTGGTGCTGGCGTTGGCTTTGAGACGTCTCTGTACCTGGCGATTCTTTGAGAGGTCATGAAGTGCTGGGGATCAAATAGGGTCTTGAGCCTTAACCAACGTACAATTTCCTAGTACCTCATTATTTTTTGGGGGTCCCTGCTAAACCTTGTTTTGTTTATTTTGTTTTTGGGACACAACAGGCAATGCTTAGGGGTTACTCTTGACTCTGAACTTGGGAATTACTCCTGTCAGTGCCTGGGGGTCCAGATGGGAACTGAGGATGGAATCCAGGAAAACACCCTACCTGCTGTACAATTGCTCTGGCCCCACTGCTAAACCTTTTTTGGGCCAGCTTTGATTCCTACTTCATCTCTGGTAGTTTGTGATAGCAAAGACTGAGGAACAGCAAGGGACAATATAAAAGCTGTCCCCAAATGTCTCATTGGTTATTCCAGCTCTTTCTCTTATAAATTACAGCACCATAGTAGAGAACAAAGGCAAGAGCTCTATGGAACATTTAATAGTACTTTGTTCTATAAATATTTACCAAGCAGCCAGCAAGCAGGTAGGACCTAAGGTGAGCTGCACTCAGGAACACACATCTCCAGAAGTGTCCTGCTTGGCTTTGAGGGATGGGCACAGCCTCCAGCTTGACAGCAGAGGAAATGATGTCCAAACAGAACCTGAAGACTGAGTGAGGCTCACCCAGCCAGGTGGGCATTTCACGGTCTGGAATTAACATCACTTAAAGCTGAAGTGCCACCTGATCAATGCCATATCATTGATTCCAGGGTTTCTGCAGTATTAATCTCAGGGTGGCTTTTTAAAACATTTTTGGGTCACAGCCAGCAATGCTCAGGGGTTACTTCTGGCCGTGATCAGGGTAGGGTGGGGGAACCCTATGGGATCCTGGGGATCGAACCTGGGTCAGCCTCATGCAAGGCAAATGCCCTACCTGCTGTGCTATTGCTCCAGCCCTTTGTTGTGCCTTTGAGCAAAAATGATTTGCCTCTGAGTCTCTGGGGTAAAAAGAAGGTCATTTGAAAACATGCTTTATCAGTGGCCCACCATCATGGTGTCTCCTCCATCCTGATCAAACCTGGAGTATTAAATCTAAACCTACCAAAATGTGTGTCCAAAACTGAGAAATTGCAGGAACTGCTAAGCTGGAGGGAGATTCGAGGCTCCAGTGAGCAGGACCCCTCTGAGTTTCCCATGAGCCCAGAGCCCGGGGCTGACTCCTAAAAAGTGTTGCCTAGTACTGCAGATGGGTGGGTTCGTGCTCCATTTGCAAATAGTGGTGGGAATAGGGAACTGGGGTGGCTAGGGGACTGCTCCAGGCGGGGAGGGGGTGGTCTCTGAGGTAATAGACTCCCCACCTCTTGGTCCTACACTGTTTTTCAGCAATAGTCACACTCCAGAGTTTTGTTTTTCATGTGCACATGTGGGTTTAGGCACTTTGTTGTGGGGGTTTGGGCTTTTTTGGAAAGAATTTCAGTCAGAACAGGTGAGCTCCACTTTGTCCTGCCCTCTGCCTACCTGGGATCAGACCATCCTGATGGCCCCCTGTGGTGCCAGGCAGAGGTGTGGCTGCTGGGTGTGGGGAGGTGAAGATTAACAGGAGTCTGTGTGACTCAGCCCCGGGAGTGCCGGTAGCAGCTGGCACTGGGTTGGTTGCTGAGCTCTGCTTATCTGTGGTGGCAGTCGGTGCCCAGGGCTCAGGTGCTTCCTGTGAGCTGGGAGGAATTGGGTCCTGGAAGCTTCTAAAGAGCTGAGGCGACCTCCTGTCCCGCATGCTTCGTCTCTTCCCCATTGCCCGTTCTTCCTCATGCCTGTGTGTCCCCCGCCCCCATCTGTGTGGGAGGAAAGGACACATTACAGTGTGGACAGGAGCCAGCAATGTGGCTGACGCCAGAAATGAGGAAGTTATTACATGCACAAAGGTCAGTGAAAGCCCAGGCAGGTCTTTGGCTTCCCCTGTGGGCAGAGGGTCAGGGCTGGCAGAACCTGGGCAAAGCTTTGCTTTCAGATGGATTATCCCAGTGGCTGCCCCTACGTACACAACCAACATTCACGCAGAAATGTTATCTTTGCATTTGTATCAATGCTGAGCTACCTTTGAATCTTCTTACAGCTTCGTTTCAAGCCAGATGACCATTGGGGTCGGTGCCTCTAGGGGCTGGATGAGAATTAACAGGGGCCACACAGTAAGTTCTGCAGGCTTTGAGCTGTTCAGCCTCAAGCCAGTGCTCGCCTTGCTGTTATTTCTAGCACACTTGAAGACTTTTCATTTATGTCAATTTTGTATAATCTAGATCTTTAAAATGAAGGCTGAGAGCAGGAAAATACTGCCAGAAATTTTTTGTTTTGTTTTTTTTCTTAGTTCTTGGGCTACACCCAGAATTACTCCTAGCTCTGCAGTCAGGAATCACTCCTGATGGTGCTTGGGGATCATATGGGATGCTAGGGATTGAACCTGGGTCGGGCCCATGAGAGGCGAGTTGCCCTAACTGCTGTCAGTTTATTAAAGCACAGCCATGTGAGACAGTCAGCAGACATTATCTAGCCTTTACAGCAACTCTGTAAGATTGCCATAATAATAGCAGCCCATTTGCTGAGTACAGAGCTCGTACCAGGCTCTATTCTCTGTGCTTGTCCTAAAAGAGTTTATTTCAGTTTCAAAAACCCTGTGAAAGCTGTTTTTTTAGTTTTGGTTTTTAAGAGGTCCCCAACCAGCTGTGCTGGGAGGCAGGGAGGGCCTGAAGGGGCCTAAGCACAGGCTGGACCTGTGAGCTATGGGTAGAGCAGCTGTGAGGGCTAAGCCCTCACCCTCAGAGCAGCTGCGAGAGCCACGGCCTCACCCTCAGGTGCCCTGCAGGCCAGCTCTGACCGCTTTGGAGGAACCCACGGCTCAGAGCGGCGGTTGCTCGACATTGTTCAGTTTACGAGCAGCAGAGCCTCCGCCAACTTTTCAGGGCTAGAGTTAGACCATCTCTCTTAAGGCCAAGGACCCAAGTTCAGAACGTCATTAAAGAAAGGGATGCCATAACTGTGGTCAGAGGAAAAGATGAAACTGTAACTGCGAGGGGCAGAAACTGCTTGGTCACCTCCCACCATGTTCTCTTTTTTTTTTTTTTTTTTTTTTGCTTTTTGGGTCACACCCAGCAATGCTCAGGGGTTTCTCCTGGCTCTGCACTCAGGAGTCACTCCTGGCGGTGTTTGGAGGACCATATGGGATGCCGGGATCGAACCCAGGCCAGCACAGGCTGGCCGCGTGCAAAGGCAAACGCCCTACCCGCTGGGCTATCTCTCCGGCCCCATCACCACCATGTTCTCTTTAGCTGGGAAGGGGGGCTCATGATTTGGCCAGCATTGCTCAGGGGCTACTTCAGTGCTCGCGGCTCACTCCCTGGAAGTGCTCGCAGGACCATATGTAGTGCCAGTGATTCAACTGGGCTTGGCTGGAAGCATTCAGGCAGTGCCTTAATCCCTGTGGTCCCTCTGGCTCATCCCACAGGGTTCTGACACCACTGAAAACTACAACCCACAGACTGGAGCAATAGTCCAGCAGGGAGGGCATTTGCCTCGTGTGCGGCAGAACCAAGTTTGATCCCTGGATCCCATATGGTCTCCTGAGCTTGTTAGGTGTAATTCCTGAGTACAAAGCCAGGAGGAACCCCTGAGCATTTTCAAGTGTCAGAGAGCCACTGGCGTCCCCAATGATATCAGGGACCGGCTCGAGCTGGCGCGGGAATGGATGAAAACTCAGGAGTCCAGCACAGCGTGCAAGGCAAACACCTTACCTTCTGTGCTGTTGCTCCAGCCCTCCGCGCAGTTTTAAAAGGCTTTACTTTCAAAAGTTCTGGTATATAATCTAGTAACAGGAAAATCCTGGACTTTAGGTTCCTAGCTGGGCCCGGTCACGTGTAGGTTTAGAATCCTAGGCCAAGAGGGCCTCTTCCACGTGCTAAGACCTAACAGGGAAGAAAATGGAGAGGTGGAGAGGAGAGGCAGAGAGCAAAGAGAAGCCAAAATAGCCAAAAAATGCCCTTTCTCCTTTCTCCTAACTTATTTTATAGATCGAAGCCCACCAAAACCTTCCAGCCCAGCCCACAATGGGCTGAGAGGAATCCTATCCTGAGAGGAAGCCAGGTAAATGACCCTATTGAGATGCAGATTTTTAGGTGGGCCCCTAGGCTCAAGCTTCAGGAATGCCAGAGCTGACTCCCTGAGATAAAATCTCACTAGCAGAGTGGGGGAGGGGCTGCATCTCTGAACCAGAAAGTAGCTCAGAATGTAATTTATAGAGAATGGCATTAATACTTCTTATCATGAATATATAGCCAGCTGACTCCAGACTCTAGATCCCACTAAGGTCCAAAATCCGTCAGATGGGGCCGGAGCGATAGCCCAGCGGGTAGGGCGTTTGCCTTTGCAAGCGGCCGGCTCTTGCCGCCCGGGTTCGATCCCCGGCATCCCATATGGTCCCGAGCACCGCCAGGAGTAATTCCTGAGTGCAGAGCCAGGAATAACCCCTGAGCATTGCCGGGTGTGACCCAAAAAAAAAAAAAAAAAAAAATCCGTCAGAATAATTCACTTTGGCATTACCTTTAGAATCAGAGACATGTCAGTTTTCCCAGAAGCACACTGGCATGTCTCTTTGAACTAGGAGAACTGATTACATTATGGTTGATCCAGCGTGACCAAGTGCCCTTGGAATATCTACATGTCTGTCCCTGATGGGGGCCCATGGGAGCAGGAAGAGTATTGAACTGGGGCAAAGCAAGATTCATAATATTCATGATAAAAGTATTTATGCCATATCGATCACGGTCTTCCCATTGATCATCTATTTGCTAGAGCGAGCACCAGTAATATCTCCATATGTCCTGTCTCATGCCAGTAGAGCCAGGGGCATCGGCTTGCTACAGGAACATAAAGAGCCTCAAACCATTATATTAGGTCATGGGAATGACCTAACATAATTGTTACTGGAATTTGGCATATCATATACAACACGAGAAGCTTGCCAGGCTTGTCGGAGCGGGAGGCAAACTCTTTTAAACACCTCCAAATAAAGCAATTATTGATGAACCTTGCGGCAGGAGCCGGGCTGTGATGGGCTGGTCTGCTGGGTGGAGTTCTGACGAGAGGGAAGTCCAGAAGTGGAAAATGGCGGCGCCAGTGAGTGAGGAGGGGTGGTCTGGCTTGTTGTGAGGCTCTGCCGAGGTGGTGGGCCAGGGCTAGAACCCGCATGCCTCCCGACTGCCTCATGAACGGCTGTGCACAGGGAGAGCAAGGAACAGCTCTGCCCCATGTGTGAGAGTCTCTGGACCACCCCTCCTCACTCGCGGCGCCATTTTCCACTTCTGGACTTCCCTCTCATCAGAACTCCACCCAGCAGACCAGCCCATCACAGCCCGGATCACCGACACCCACCCTGCCGCAGCTTTTTTCCTCAATCCGGCCCAGGTATGCTGGTCCAGAGACTCTCACACATGGGGCAGAGCTGTTCCTTGCTCTCCCTGTGCACAGCCGTTCATGAGGCAGTCGGGAGGCATGGCGGGTTCTAGCCCTGGCCCACCACCTCGGCAGAGCCTCACAACAAGCCAGACCACCCCTCACTCCAGCTGGCGCCACCATTTTCCACTTCTGGACTGTCCCTTCTGGTAAGAACTCCATTTATGCCATATAAAATTATGAAATCAATCCAGTTCTGCCCAAGCTCCCATTGTGTCTGCTCCTGAGATTCCCTAAAGTCAGGGAGTAGCTCTTCAAATAAGCTAAGTGTAGCCAGAGCCTAAAGGCTTAGTTAGTAGGGTGTGTCACCCAACAGTCAAGTGTGACCCAAAAAAGAAAAAAAAAAAAACCTAAAAAAACCTACAGCCCTCTGATTGATAATCCCAATTCCTCCCTGTTAAGGCCCACACAAAGAGAAACAGTAGTTTTGCAGGTCTTCAGATTTCTGCCTTTAAGGCATCTTCTGACCTCTTAGATACTTAGAACCTTGAAGACTGACAAAAAACACCCAGCCCAGCACACAAGGACACAATGACAGTAAACCCATTTCAGAACCAGAGTGGAGGGTCAGCCTCGTGAGAAGACACTTCTCACCACAGAAGATGCTTTTAAGGTGCAGTCAGGGCTTCTGGATTGACTGAGAATGTTCTCAGGAGAAGAAATGGGACCGTTCCTGAAAGAGTTGGCCACCCTATGGGGTGACTGACTGGGACCCTCAGAATGCCGCACCTACCAAGGAAAACTCTGAGAGACCGGGTCCTATGCAAAAGCAAGGGTTTTATTAATAGCGAGTATACTCGGGTCCATAGCATGACCCCAAGCGGTCAGTGGCTAAGAGCCCCGAGCCTTTCCAGGTAGGATCTTTTAAGAGATAGTTCCCGCCGCTACAGAAAAGGCCGCGCATAAACATCCAATAGGTTTAAAATATTATATCAAGGTCTGCGGCGCAGGCAGCCAATCACTTTGTACCAAGTAACCATCTCCCACCAATCAGTTCATTCTTAATACTTCTTTCTATATTTGGTGCGGCTAGATACACGCGTGGGATCATGGGTCAGCAACGGCTATATGTACGTGCAGGAATGCAATCCAGGCAATTCAGGCCAGATAGTAGATTCTGGGCGGGGGTCTCATAACCTCTAACAGGAATTTGTTCTGGGCCTTTTGTAGATAACAAAAAGGTTACTTCAAGATGAAAAGGACACTCAGGCCCTAAATTGGTAACTTTCCATGAGTAGGCCTGCCCTGGTTGGGAAAGGGGGTTTCTGCCTTCTTTCATTCCCATGGAGCAATGTCATGGCTTGTGGGGCTGAAGTTTCCCTGACTCGCTGGGATTGTGGCATATGGGAATGATGGGAGTAGAGTTGTTCAAGGAATGACCTAATTTGGGAGGGGCTGGGGGGCTGCTTTTGACTTGGTGGTCTTGTGTTGCTCCTGGTGATGAAGCGGCGTGGAGGGTGCATGTGGGATGGGGTCAAACCTGCGTGTTCCACCTACAGAGCACTGACTCCAGCCCTTTGAGATTCCGGGTCCCCAGCCCAAGGTTTTCCTGTTGCACCCTTGACTAAATTACGGAGTTTGCTCCTTCGTGACAGCGCTGTGCCCTTGGTGGAAAGTCTGGAAATGCACTTACTGCTCGATGGAAACACAGTTAGGGAAGGAGATGCCGCAGCTGCTTGTTGGCCTCCTGGGGCAGAACACCCCGCTGAGCACAGGCACTGACTACCAGAGTTAGTCCGTGCATTTCTCTTGTCCCCAGTGTGTGTGTTGTGTCTGTGTGGTATGTGTCTGTATGTGGTGTGTGTGTGTGTGTGTGTGTGTGAGAGTGTGTCTGTGTGTTTATGTGTATGCATGTGGTGAGTGGGGGCATGTGTATGTGGTGTATGTATGTGTGTAATGTGTTATGTATGTGTCTGTGGGTGTATGTGTATGTGGTGTGTGTATGTGTGTTTATGTTGTGTGGTGTATATGTGTGGTCTGTGTATGTGTGTATGTGCATGAATTTGGTGTTTGCATGGTGTGTGTGTGGTGTGTCTGTGTGTGTGCACGCACGTACCTGCCTATCTGTCTGTCCCCAGTCTGCTCCATTGTGGTTAGCTTCTTTTTCTCCTGTTTTCTAGAGATGCATGTGCAGCCCCTGACTCTGCAGACCGGGCGTCCCTAGACTCTGGCCCTGAGCACCCCACCTCTGACCCCCAGCACAGGAAGGCAGCATGGTCAGGAGGAGCTAAGCTTCGGCTGAAGCACAGGTAAGAGAGCCAGAAAAGGTGCTGAGGGCTGGCAGATGGCACTGGGCGTGAGATTAGTGGAGACAAGGAAGGAGAGGCCGGACATCTTTTTTTTTCTTTTTTGGGTCACACCCGGCAATACTCAGGGGTTACTCCTGGCTCTGTACTCAGGAATTACTCCTGGTGGTACTGGGGGACCATATGGGATGGTGGGGATTGAACCCCGGGCCAGCATGGGCGGGCGGGTGCAAGGCAAATGCCCTACCCGCTGGGCTATCGCTCCAGCCCCAAGGCCGAACATCTTAACTGCAGTTTTCAAGCTCAGTTTTAAGACCCACTAAAATTTCCAAGAGGTCAAACCATTAGATCTAATAATTTTTGTTTGCTTTTGTTTGGGGGCCGCATGCAGGAGTGCTCAAGTGTTACTTCTGGCTCAACTCAGGAATCACTCAGAGGACCATAGGGGATGCCGGAGATCGAATCTGTATCAGCTGTGAGCAAGGCAAATGCTTTCCCCACTGTACTGTCTCTCCAGCTGCCACAATTTATATATATATATATATATATATATATATATATGTATATATATATATATATATATATATATATATAAATGAAAATTCATATATATCAATTTTCATTTATTTTTTTATTTTTTGCTTTTTTGGGTCACACTTTCGGCAATGCTCAGTGGTTACTCCTGGCTCTGCACTCAGGAATTACTCCTGGCGGTGCTCAGGGGACCATATGGAATCTAGGGCTCGAATCCAGGTTGGCCATGTGCAAGGCAAATGCCCTACCCACTGTACTATCGCTCTAGCCCCAATAATATATCTATTTTAATATACTCTTTTTAAAACTATAACTAAAAATACTCAAAACACATACTTTGGTGTGATGTTTGGTGTAAGGACTGATAGGTTAACCTATACATTAAGATTCATTTTTTAATTAATACTTTTAGGATTTCTCTTGTCATCTGTAATGAAGCAGCAAGCTGACAGGAACAAATTAGTGTAATAAATTACAGCTGCTCATCGGCGTTTCCTGTGTGCTAGGTGTGGGATACCTTTCAGCTTTGCATATCTCATCAAATCTTCACACCAGTAGTCATAGGGACATTCACCTGCAAGGTTATAGCTGCAAATCAGACCGTTTGACTACTCATAACTAATACTCAGGTACTCAGTGGCCATAACAGCATGATAAACCAACTAATAGGACAGCTTGAGGAGTTCAATAGGAAAACATTTGCCTACCTAGTGCCCACTTAAAGGAAAGGAGAAATAAACCCTAGGTGAAATAAATAGTAATAGCAGCAGCAGCTTTTATCAGTCTCATCAATTTTATCTTATATAAATGTGTGTACTAGGATAAAAGACAATATAGTGTATAGAATCAGACTACCTAAAATCCAAATTTCAATTACTTCGATTTTGCCACTAACCGTGTTAATATAGGCATGTGATTTAACCTTTCACTTTGCAATCTAAAATGAATTTAGGGGCCATAGCCTTCAAGGGCTGATACTTGTTCTGCATGAAGGAATCCTGGCACCACATGACCCTCTAAGAACTGCTAGGAGCAAACCCCACCCTCAGAACCAAGCCAGAGGTCACCTCCAAACCCTCATAAAATGGGTTTGGGCTGGGGAGTAGCTCCAGGGCTAAAGTCCATCCACTGGAGCATCTATCTGTAAGGCATACTTTTCATCTCTACTACCACATGGGTATGGCCCCTAAAAAATTAAAATAATAAAAAGGAAACACTTAATAAAAATATAACTACAAAGAGTGGCTGCAAGGATCAAAGTAATGCATGGAAACTCAGAAGGCAATGACCTCCAGACCTGAAGTACACAACTTACGTGGTTTTCATCGGTTATCTGTCAGAAAATTTCTAAGGACCTTGGCTTATCAATAAGCATCATAAAATTGGATCTGTATGCTATGCTTATGTAGATATGCCTTAAAATATTTGTTATATTTTATGTTTAAAACACGTGTGTCTGGTATTTACATTAAAGGTTTTATGAGACTGTGTTTGAAAAAAGGGCTGCAAAGGAATGTGAATAACTTCTGTTGATTCACAGAGGGCTTTGGCTGAGAGAACCAGCTATAAAGGTGACTTCAGGGGCAGCCTGGAAGAAGAAGAAGCGTCCAAGTTTTCTATGACCCTCCCCTGTCCAGGGTTTTCAAAGCACAGAGGATCTGAGTCTTCTGTTTCATGAAACTCCACTGGGCCATACAGGTTATTAATGAAGCTTCAGTGCCAAAGCAAAAAGTAAAAGTAAAATTAGGAAGTTTCTGGACTAACCTGTCAGGAAAATGATCAGAACTTGGACTGAGCAAGTGATGGTAGTACAAAAGATGTGGTAGATTATAGAGATGTTTTCAGTGGCAACTCAGCAGACAGGGTGCGGGAAGGGAGAAGGAAGGCTTGAAAGTGCTGCAGGGGTTTCTCTTACAAGAATTTTTGGACTCATAAAAATCTCAAAGTGTGTGAGAGACTCACAGACATGGGGCAGAGCTGCTACTGGCTCTCCCTGTGCCCAGCCGCTCACGAGGCGCCCAGGAGGGATGGCGGGTTCTAGCCCTGGCCCACCACCCCAGCAGAATCTTGCAACAAGCCAGACGACCCCCACTCCATAAGGCCTCCATTTTCCACATCCAACTTCCATCTTATCAGAACTCCACCCAGCAGACCAGCCTATCACAGCCCAGCTCTCGCGCCACTTGAGGCCGCGCGTGGTTCATCAATAAATGCTGGATTTAGAGATGACTACAAGAGTATGCTACCCGCACGGCAGAGCCTGGCAAGCTACCCGTGTCGTATTTGATATGCCAAATACCAGTAACCATTATAGACCTCATTCCCATGACCTGATGGAATGGTTTGAGGCTCTTTATGTTCCTGAAGCAAGCAGGTGGCCTTGGGCTCTACTAGCATGAGCCAGGACATATGGAGATGTTACTGGTGCCCCACCTTAGCCAATCGATGATGAACGGGAAGACAGTGATACAGTGAAAAATCTCAAAATTAGCACAGATACCCATCACCCTATTTTCTGTATTATTAGCATCTTTTTGGGGTATGGGGAGGTCACACCCAGTGATGCTCAGGGTTTACTCCTGGTTCTCGAATTACTCCTGCTCAGGAATTACTCCTGGCAGTGCTCGGGGACCATATAGGATGCCGGGGATTGAACCCGGGTTGGCTGTGGCAAGGCAAATGCCCTCCCCACTGTGCTGTCACTCCGGCCCTATCAGCATCTTTTATAACCATCATACAAGGCTAATTAATAAATTAGTATTGGTGTAATACTGTTAATTATAGGCTGTAAGACTTTACAAATTGTAGCCCATATTCAGATGTCATTTTTCCTACATTGTGTTAATCAGCCTGTTTCATAAGTCTCTGATCTGTGATATGTCCTCTACCTCTTTTGTGTCTGTTTCTGGGGTCACACCAGGCAGTGCTCAGGGCTTTCTCCTAACTCTACACTCAGGGATCACTCCTGGCAGAGGAGGGTGGGAGGGCAGATATGGGGGATTTTTTTTCTCTGTACTCAGGGTCACTCCTGAAGTACTTAGGGGACCTTGTGTGGCACTGGGGATTAAACCTGCATTATCTGTGTTGAAGGCAAGCCCTGTCTCTCAGCCCTAATGGAGTTAGTCAAGGAACCAGAGCATCCTGACTTAACTCTAAAGATTCTTCCAGCCAGCGATTTCCTCAGTGAACTTTCAGTCCCCTCCTCATCTTTTACCACCATTATTGTGACAGTTGGTGACAGTATTAAGCACTTACCCACCTGATAGCTCTGTTGTATGGTCAGTAAAGCAAACCAAGAGGAAGGGGTAGAGAAGTTCTGGCTCCCTCTCAGGCGGGCGGCAGGGCTGTTCAGTCGGCACCTAGCTCCACCCTTGGCTACAGGTGACTTCATCTTCTCGGACCCAGTTCCACAGGAAGGTGGGCTGGAGACCCTCCCCAGCCACCTTGCCAACCAGGGATTCTTAGACAGTGAACACACCTTTGTGGACAGTGGCCTTGTTGTAAGAAGAGGAGGGTGCTGGTGTAGCAGGGAAGGTCATTTAAGGAACCTTCCTGCTTTCGGCTTGATGCTCTTGCTGGCCAGGTGACTCCTTGCTTCTCTCCTCCTCTGCCCCCGGAGAGTCTGGCAGTAGTGCCCGAGACTCTTTCAGGAAAAGCTACTGCTCGTCGCTGTGGCCACTTTCTCCCTCCTATGGAGCCAGAATTAAATCAAAACTGGCCACTTCACGGAGGCCACTGGAGCCAGAGTTCTCCCCTGGACCCCAGACTCGGCGAAGTTCAGGGCAGCCGGAGCTCTTTGACTGTGGCGAGCTGAGAGAGCAGGGCCAGAAGGCGATGGTTCTCAGACCTGCTGCTGAGCCTGATTTTCAGGGGGCCGGAGGCAATGGTTTTCGGACCCACTTCTGAGCTGGACTTTTGGGGGCCAGAGGCTGTTTTTTTTAGGATGTTTCTGTTCACCATGAGGTAAGCCTGCTTTATTGGAATAAGATTTAGTCTTTTTAGTTACTTGAAGTAAGATTTTTTTTGTTTATTCGCTGTCCCACCCGTGTGGTGCTAGGACTTATTCCTGTACTCCTAGAGGTGCTTGAGTGCTGGGGTGGGAACTTGGTCGTGCATGCAAGGCAAATCCCTACCCACTAGGCTGTCACCCCAGCCCTCCGCCGGGACACTTCTGCTGATTATAAAGAAATACAACCAACTACTACTAACTTAAACCTGTCTCTAAATAGTTGTGAAAATTCTCAATCTTTGAGTATCTTGTATATTTCAGTGTATCATTCATGTTGGCATAGGAATTTTTGTTTAGGGGCCATACCCAGTGGTGCTCAGGGATCAATCCTGGCTTTATTTGGGGACCATATGTGGTGCTAGGGATCATACCTGAGTTGGCTGCACGCAAGGCAAGTGCCTTACCGGCTGTGCTGTCTCTCTGTCCTCACAGCATCGGACTTTTTACTCACTTGCTATGTATCAGTATGCTCCTGCATTTCTTAGGGCGGGATGCCTAGAGTTGTTTTTTTATCTCATTCCAGTTTGCACACTGCATTGTATACTTCCTCATTTAATGTTGCTTCCCTTTCTTCCCTTTGCCCTGGGGAGTAGTAGGGTAATTCTCTGGAGGGGTATGAGGATAAATTCAGAGTCATTCCCTGGGAGTACCCAAATAATGATGATGATGATGATTGGTTACTCATCTGTCAGCTAGTAACTAGGGTCTTCTCTGTTTTCATTACCAACATTTGTATAAAAAAAGAGAACCTGTAAATGTTTTCTCATGTTTATCTATGTTTAGGGGCCGTACCCAGCGGTGCTCAGGGATCAATCCTGATTTAATTTGGGGACCATATATTTATTTGGCTTTGCAGTGCTCAGGGATCACTCCTGGCAGGGCTCAGGGACCTCCTGAGTGCTGGGGATGGAGCCCAGGTTGGTCACATGCACAGCCAGTGCTGAACCCTCTCTGTTCTATCTGTCTTCTCTCAGCTCCCAGTTGATAGTCAGATGTAAAAAGAGGTGTTGAGGGGAATACCAGCGTGCGTCACCCCTGCCGAAAGGATACTTGATTATCCTTCCCAAACTCACAATATTTGAGCTCACCTTTTTTTGTTTGTTTTGTTTTGTGTTTGGGCCACACTCAGGAGTACTCAGGGCTTAATCTTGACTGCACTCCTGGTGCTCTCAGGGGATGTGGCATGCCAGGGACTGAACCCAGGTAGATCATATGCAAGGAAAACGTCCTACCCATTGTACTAGCGCTCTGATCCTGCATTCACCTTTTATCCTTATATAATCTTGATTCAGAACTTTTTCTTTTATTTCTTTTTAACACTGTGGTTGCATCTATGGTAACTTTTACTTTAAAAATAAAACTTGAGGGGCCGGAGCAATAGCCCAGCGGGTAGGGCGTTTGCCTTGCAAGTGGCCGGCCCATGCCGGCCCGGGTTCGATCCCCGGCATCCCATATGGTCCCCCGAGCACCGCCAGGAGTGATTCCTGAGTGCAGAGCCAGGAGGAACCCCTGAGCATTGTCGGGTGTGACCCAAAAAGCAAAAAAAATAAAAAATAAAAAATAAATAAAACTTGAGGGCTGGCGTGGTAGTCCAGCAGGTAGGGCGTTGCCTTGCACGTGACCGGCCCATGCCGACCCAGGTTCGATCCCTAGCTTCCCATATGGTCCCCGAGCACCGCCAGCAGTAATTCCTGAGTGCAAAGCCAGGAGAAACCCCTGAGCATTGCCGGTATGACCCAAAAAAGCAAAATAAATAAACAAATAAATGAATGAATGAATGAATGAATGAATGAATGAATGAATGAATGAAACTTGATGTGTAAAGACCAGGTTGACTATGATCTAGAACAGTGATAATGTTGTAGATCTTTTTTTTATTTTTTATTTATTTTTTTTTTAACATTTTATTATACCACCGTGAGATATACAATTACAACGTTGTTCACGCTTGGGGGTTTCGGTCACAAAGTGTTCCAGCACCCCGCCCTCCACCAGTGCCCCTCAACCACCACCCATGTCCCCAATTCCCTCCCCCTCCCACATCCTGCCTAAATGGCAGGTTCTTTATCTCCTCTCTCTCTCTCCCTCTCTCTCTCCTCCTTCTCCCACACATTGTGGGTTGCACTCACGTACACTTAGAAGCCATCATTTGCATTTTTTGTCTGTATTTAATGCTCAGTTCTATGTTGGTATCAGACCTTTAGACATTTATTCACACATGTTCCCTTCTCTATCTAACCAAACCTCTGACTCCCACGCGCTTGTGGTAATTTCCACTTTTGGTAAGATCACCTGGTATATTTATGTCATGCAAATAAATGCAGTCATTCTATGTCTCTCTCTTTCCTTCTGACTAATTTCACTCAACATGATTCTCTCCATGTCCATCCATTTATAGGAAAATTTCATAACTTCATTTTTTTCTGACAGCTGCATAGTATTCCATTGTGTAGATGTACCACAGTTTCTTTATCCAGTCATCAGTTCTCGGGCATACTGGTTGTTTCCAGGTTCTGGCTATTGTGAATAGTGCTGCTATGAAAATAAAAGTGCGGATTGTGTTTCCGCTGTGTGTTTTTGGCTTTCCAGGGTATATTCCCAGGAGCGGTATGGCTGGGTCAAAAGGGAGCTCAATTTCTAGTCTTTGGAGGAATGTCCATATTGTTTTCCAGAAAGGTTGTACAAGTCGACATTCCCACCAACAGTGTATGAGAGTCCCCTTTTCCCCACATCCACGCCAGCACTTGTTGCTTTTACCCTTTTGGATATGGGCCATTCTCTGTGGTGTGAGGTGATATCTCATTGTTGTTTTGATTTGCATCTCTCTGATGATTAGTGATGATGAGCATTTTTTCATATGCCTTTTGGCCATTCGGATTTCTTCCTTGTCAAAGTTTCTGTTCATCTCTTCTCCCCATTTTCTAATGGGGTTGGCTGTTTTTTTCTTATATAGCTGTACCAGTGCCTGATATATCCTGGATATTAACCCCTTATCAGATGGGTATTGGGTGAATATTCTTTCCCATTCTGTGGACTGTCTTTCTATCTTGGTCACTGTTTCTTTCGAGGTGCAGAAGCTCTTCAGTTTCATGTAGTCCCCTATATTTATATTTTCTTCTAGTTGCTTTGTTAATGGTGTTTCACCTTTGAAGATGTCTTTAGCTTCAATGTCGTGGAGGGATTTTCCTATATTTTCTTCAACGTACTTTATGGAATCAGGTCTGATATTGAGATCTTTAATCCATTTTGATCTGATTTTTGTGCAAGGTGTTAGACACAGGTCCAAATTCATTTTTTTACATGTAGCTGTCCAGTTTTCCCAGCACCACTTGTTAAAGAGGCTTTCCTTACTCCAGTTTGGACTCTTTGCACCTTTATCAAAGATTAACTGATCATATCTTTGAGGGTGGGTGTCAGGATACTCAACTCTATTCCATAGGTCCACAGGTCTGTTTTTATTCCAGTACCACGCTGTTTTAATTACTGCTGCTTTGTAGTACAGTTTGAGGTTGGGAAAGGTGATGCCTCCCATCTTCTTCTTCCCAAGGATTGCTTTAGCTATCCGTGGGGGTTTATTATTCCATACGAATTTCAGGAGTGTTTGGTCAATTTCTTTAAAGAATGTCATGGGAATCCTTATAGGAACCGCATTGAATCTGTACAAAGCTCTAGGGAGTATTACCATCTTGACAATGTTAATTCTCCCCATCCATGAGCAGGGAATGTGTTTCCATTTCCTCGTGTCCTCTTTTATTTCTTGAAGCAGTGTCTTGTAGTTCTCTTTGTATAGGTCCTTTACACACTTGGTTAAGCTGATTCCTAGGTATTTGATTTTCTGTGGCACAATTGTGAATGGAATCGATTTCTTAATATCCCTTTCTTCTCTTTCGTTATTTGTGTATAGGAAAGCCACCGACTTTTGGGTATTGATTTTGTACCCTGCCACTCTACTATACATATCTATTGTTTCTAAGAGTTTTTGGGTCGAGAGTTTAGGGTTCTCTAGGTATAATATCATGTCATCTGCAAATAATGATAGCTTGATTTCTTCCTTGCCTATCTGGGTGCCCTTAATGTCCTTTTCTTCTCTGATTGCTATGGCGAGTACCTCCAGTACTATATTGAATAAAAGAGGTGAGAGAGGGCAACCTTGTCGTGTTCCTGATCTTAAGGGGAAGGCTTTCAATTTTTCCCCATTGAGAATGATACTCGCTGTGGGCTTTTGGTAGATGGCTTTGACTATCTTGAGGAAGCTTCCTTCAATTCCCATTTTCTGGAGGGTTTTAATCATGAATGGGTGCTGGATCTTGTCAAATGCTTTTTCTGCATCTATCGATAGGACCATATGGTTTTTATTTTTTCTCTTATTGATGTGATGTATTATGTTGATTGATTTGCGAATGTTGAACCATCCTTGCATTCCCGGGATGAATCCTACTTGGTCATGATGTATGATCTTTTTGATGAGTCTTTGGATTCTGTTTGCTAGTATTTTGTTGAAGATCTTAGCATCTGTGTTCATCAAGGAGATTGGTCTGTAATTTTCCTTCTTTGTATTGTCTCTCCCTGCTTTGGGTATCAGGGTGATATGCGCCTCGTAAAAGCTGTTTGGGAGTGTTTCTGTTTCTTCTATTTCCTGGAAGAGCTTGAACAGGACTGGCAGTAGGTCCTCCTTTAAGGTTTGGTAGAATTCGCCAGTGAACCCATCTGGACCTGGGCTTTTGTGTTTGGGCAGACTTTTAATTACTGTTTCAATTTCCCGATGGTGATAGGCTTATTTAGGTATTGGAGGTCTTCTTGTTTCAATCGTGGGAGGTTATAGGACTTCAGGAATTTATCCATTTCTTCTAGGTTCTCATGTTTTGTGGCATACAGGTTCTCAAAATAACCTCTGATGATGTTTTGGATTTCTGTTTTTTCTGTTGTGATGTCACCATTTTCATTTCTGATTCTGTTTATTTGGGTTCTCTCTTTCCCTGTCCTTACAAGTCTTGCCAGTGGCTTGTCGATCTTGTTTAATTTTTCAAAAAAACCAGCTCTTGGTTTCATTAATCTTTTGGATTGTTTTTTTGGTTTCCAGCTCGTTGATTTCCTCCCTAAGTTTCACTATTTCCTTCCTTCTGCCTGGGTTGGGCTTCCCTTGTTGGTCTTTTTCTAATATTTTCAGCTGTGAGGTCAGGTTATTTATATGGGCCCTTTCTTCTTTCCTGATGAATGCTTGCAGAGCTATGAACTTTCCTCTTAACACAGCTTTTGCTGTGTCCCACAAGTTCTGATAGTTGGTATCTTCATTGTCATTTGTTTCTAAGAATCTTTGGATTTCCCGTTTGATTTCTTCTATGACCCATTTGTTGTTCAGCAGTGAGCTGTTTAGTTTCCAGGTGTTTGGTTTAGCTCCCTGCTTCTGTGTATGGTTCACTACTATTTTGAGTGCATCGTGATCTGAAAAGATAGTCGACACAATTTCAATCTTTTTTATTTTGTTGAGGTATGCTTTGTGGCTCAGTATATGGTCTATCTTGGAGTATGTTCCATGTGCACTGGAAAAAATGTGTATTCAGCTTTTTTGGGATGAAAAGCCCTGTATATATCAACCAGCTCTCTTTCTTCCATTTCTTCCTTCAGGTCCAGTATTTCCCTGGTGAGTTTCAGTCTCGTCGATCTATCCCTAGTCGATAAGGCAGTGTTGAAGTCTCCGACTATTATTGTGCTACTGTTAATGTCTTCTTTGAGGTCTATTAATAATCGTTTTAAGTATTTTGCTGGCCCCTCGTTTGGCGCATATATGTTTAGCAGTGTGATTTCTTCCTGGTATACATACCCCTTAATTATTAAGAAATGGCCTTCATTGTCCCTTTTGACCTTTTTCAGCCTGAAATCTATATTGTCAGATACGAGTATGGCCACACCCGCCTTTTTGGAGGGGTTGTTTGCGTGGAGAATGGTCTTCCAGCCTTTGACTTTGAGTCTGTGTTTGCTCTGGTTATTCAGATGTGTTTCTTGTAGGCAGCAGAATGTTGGATTCAGTTTTTTAATCCATTTTGCCACCCTGTGTCTCTTAATTGGTGCATTTAGACCATTGACGTTGAGAGAGATTATTGTCATTGGATTTTGTGCCATATTTCTGTTTAACCTTGTTGTGGTTTTGGGTTGTCTTATTTTACAATAGACCCTTCAATCCTTCTTTTAGAGTTGGTTTTGAGTCTATGAATTTCCTGAGTTGTTGTTTATCCATGAAGTTGTGTATCTTTCCTTCGCATCTGAAAGTAAGTCTAGCTGGGTAAAGAATTCTTGGTGAGGCCTGAAGTTCATTGAGTCTTTTCACAATATCCCACCATTGTTTTCGGGCTTGGAGTGTTTCATCTGAGAAGTCTGCTGTAAATCTCAGGGATGCTCCTTTGTATGTGATTTCCTTCTTTGATCTTGCTGCTTTCAGTATTCTATCTCTGTCTATCGTTTTTGTCATTTTAATAAGGATGTGTCTTGGAGTATTCTTATTGGGGTTTCTTTTTAGCTGGTATCCTTCGGACCTCCTGTATCTGGGAGCATGCTTTCTTCAGTTCGGGAAACTTGTCAGCGATGATGGCTTTGACAGTTTCTTCTTCATCAGGGTTTTCTTCTTGCCCTTCTGGCACCCCAATGATGCGTATGTTGTTCCTTTTTGGCTTCATCCCGATTTTCTCTGGTAGTCTGTTCGTTGATTGTGAGTCTTTTTTTCCATCTTCTGGTGTTGTCTACAGAATCTCTGAACCTCGTCTTCGAGATCACTAATTCTTTCTTCTGTAGCTATTACTCTGCTTTGGAGGCCTTCTCCTGTGTTTTTCAGTTCACTTACCTCATTTTTAATATCTGTCATTTCTGCTTGTACTTTGGTCTGAAATTTACTCAATTCTGCTCTAATTTCCTCCTGTATTTTACTGACTTTGTATTCCATTGTTTCTTTTATTTCCTTGTACATCTTTAACAGTTGCTTCCGAAATTCCTTTTCAGAGAGGTTATATAGCTCATCGTTATTGCTGGACTCATCTGTATTAATAACTTCAATCGTAGAGCTTGAAGGACTTTTGTGCTGCTTTACCATAATGACTATCGTAGGTTGCAAATGAGTGTTCTGGGTGACTAGTCAGTAAAGTTAGTAGGTGCCTGAATTTCTTTGCAGCTAGGGACGTATAGCAAAGAGTGTAGGGGACAATGCTCAGTGTTATGTCAGGTAGATAGGAATTTTGGGGTGTCTGTGGGTGGTTCCGGTGTCAGGGGTCGGGGTGGAGGTCTTGCAGTGGGAGGTCCTACGACGCTGGGTGGGGCTTGGTCCCCTCCTCAAAGCTGGAGCCTTTTCTCCTGGAGCCGAGTGGTCAGGGGGCTGCCCGCCGCGGGGAACGCACCTGGTGGGAAGAGCGCAGGGATCTGCTGGGCGTCGGGGCTGGATGGCGTCAGAGGGTGGTCCTGCGCCCATGGGTGGGGCTCGGTCCCCTCCTCAAAGCTGGAGCCTTTTCTCCAGGAGCCGAGTCGTCAGGGGCTGCCCGCCGCGGGAACGCACCTGGTGGGAAGAGCCTGTTGTAGATCTTAAAGTGACTTGGATGTTTTGTTATTATGGGCACCCATCTTGTTATGTTACATCACATGAAAGGCAAAAAAGGAATAAGGACTACTTATATTATTAGCACATTTATAGAGAAAGAAATCACAGTGCTGGTTTTTCTAGTTATATTTGGCATTCTTTTCTTTTGAAACTGAATAAAAGATAGCATTCTTCTGAGTTTTATTATTTTCTCCCTAACAGAGTATTTTTTGTGTGCTTATTGGTGGTGATTAAACTTGTTGTACAATTTGTTTATTGTGGAAGGAAGTGGGTACCTCTGGTGGTGGATGTGGTATTGGGACAGTGTATGCATGAAGCTATCACTGATAGGATTGTCAATCACCATGACTCAGTGAAAAACAAAAAAAAACAATTTATGTTATTAAATTATGGACATAGTCATAGATACTAACTGGAGCAGGTATTTTTAAAGCATTCATTTTCTCTGCCTTCAAGCTTTCATGCATGTGCACGTATGTGTGAGAGTGAGGGAAAGAGAGAGAGACAGAGACAGAAGAAAAGTGCGTGCTGCAGAGGCAGCAGGGAACGGAGGGCTGGAGGGAAACAGGGGACATGGGTGTTGGAAAATGTGCACTGGTGAAGGGATGGATGCTGGAACATTGCATAACTGAAACCCAGCATGAGCAAATCTTATGACTATATCTCACTGTGATTTGATAAAAAGTTTAAATAAATACAAATAAATAAAAAACTAAAAACAGAAAATAAAATATTGACTGGTCCTTTCAGTTTTCGATAATATTTGAAAACTTTGTTTCAAAGAGTTCAAGTTAAAGGTGATTTTATTTTCTTTTATTTTATGGGAGGGTCACACCCAGCAATGCTTGGAGTTACTCCTGGCTCTGCTCTCAGGAATTACTCCTGGCAGTGCTCGGGGACCATATGGGATGCCGGAGATTGAACCTGGCTCCAACTGCATGCAAGGCAAACGCCCTACCTGCTGGACTGTCGCTCTGGCTCCTCAGCGTGATTTTAAGATAGAAATTATTTGACTTTTTTTGGTTGTGGTTGTTGTTGTTTTGTTTTGGGGGCCATAGTGAGCTCAAGGCTTTCTACTGGTTCTTCACTCAGGGATCATTCTTGGTGGTGCTTGAGGGACATATTGGATGCCAGGGATCAAACCCAGGTTGGCCACATGCCAGGCATGTGTCCTACCTGCTGTACTATCTCTCTACTCTGTTTTGATTTTTGGTTTGGGGGGCCATTCATTAGTGCTTAGGGCTTAGTCCTGGCTCTGTGCTCAGGGATCACTCCTGGCAGTCTCGGGGAACCATGAGGTGCTGGGGTTGGCCGAATGCAAGGGAAGCACCCTACCTGCTTTACTATGACTCCCACCTCTATTACTTTGGTCTTTTTTTTTTTTTTTTTTTTTTGCTTTTTGGGGTCACACCCGCGCACGCTCAGGGGTTACTCCTGGCTCTTCGCTCAGGGGTTACTCCTGGCTCTTCGCTCAGGAATTACTCCTGGCAGTGTTCTGGGGGGCCATATGGGATGCCGGGGATCGAACCCGGGTCGAACCCGGTTGGCTGTGTGCAAGGCAAACGTGCTACCCACTGTGCTACCCATTGCTTGAACCCCTGGTCTTATTTTTATTTATTTATTTATTTATTTATTTATTTATTTATTTATTTTTTGCTTTTTTGGGTCACATCCGGCGATGCTCAGGGGTTACTCCTGGCTCTGCACTCAGGAATTACTCCCTGGCGGTGCTCGGGGACCATATGGGATGCCGGGGATTGAACCTGGGCGGCATGAAATTCAGTATCTAACTTACTAGAAATTCAGTGTTCTGGGGGGCCATATGGTATGCGGGGATCAAACCCGGTCGGACCCGGGTTGGCTGCGTGCAAGGCAAACGCCCTACCAGCTGGGCTATCGCTCCCCCTCCCCGGTCTTTTAAAAAATTTATTTATTTGCTTTTTGGGTCACACTAAGCAATGCTCAGGGGCTATTCCTAGTTCTGTGCTCAGGAATTACTCCTGGCACTGCATGGGGACCATATGGGATGCCAGGGATCGAACCGGGTCAGCCATGTGCAAGGCAAACACCCTACCCACTAGACTATCACTCCTGCCCCTATTGCTTTGCTCTTAAGATTTTTTTCCAACTAATTCTTTCTGTGCTTTCCTTAGTGTTCTTGTTGCCTTTCATTTCTTCTTTATGGTCTCTTCATCTAAAGGAGGAGAAAGTGAAATGGAGAAGAGAAAAATACAATAGGATACATGAAACTTCTAAGAGGTTTTCTTAGTGTTTAAGGAGGTGAGGGCATTTGATTTTTTTTTTTTTAAATTTTAGTGGAGTGGTGTTCCGGGAGGAAAAAAGTTTTTACAAAATGGTAAGGTTTTTGCCCTTACACACAAATTTTCTTCACTGGATTTGACCCATGAAATTCAGTATCTAACTTACTAGAAATTCAATATCTATCTTACTAAACCAGCCTATCACAGCCCGGCTCGCACGGCCGCAAGTGGCCATGCGGTTCATCAATAAATGCTGGATTTAGAGATGACTACAAGAGTATGCTACCCGCATGGCAGAGCCTGGCAAGCTACCCGTGTCGTATTTGATATGCCAAATACCAGTAACAATTATAGACCTCATTCCCATGACCTGATGGAATGGTTTGAGGCTCTTTATGTTCCTGGCGCAAGCAGGTGCCCTTGGGCTCTACTTGCATGAGACAGGTCATATGGAGATGTTACTGGGGCCCGCTCGAGCCAATCGATGATGAACGGGAAGACAGTGATACAGTGATCTTACTAGAAAGGTAGTGTTGTGTTTTCTTCTCATGAAAATTTTAGGTTAAATTGTTAAGTCTGTTTTTTGGGGGGGCTTTTTTCTTTTTTTTTGCTTTTTGGGTCACACCCAGCTATACTCAGGGGTTACTCCTGACTCTTTGCTCAGGAATTACTCCTGGCGGTGCTCGGGAACAATATGGTATGCTGGGGGTCAGCCGCACGCCAAGGCAAACGCCCTCCCCTGCTGTGCCATCTCTCAGGCCCATAGATTGTTATGTCTAACATACTTTAACCTTTACCTGTGGTTCACTTGTCAAAGCCAGAAAGTTCCCAGGGCATGCTATCAGGTTGTGACATTTCAAAAGTCTTTTTTCCAGAAAATACTGTGTTGCTCTAATCTTTTTATTATCCAGGGCATGCCTTTCTGCACTGAACTGCCTCCCCCCAAATTTTATTACACCATTTTAGACATACAATTGCAAGATGCTCATGCAGAGTTCTGGTTCCACAGCTGAACTGCCTTTTTATAAAAAAAAAAAGACACAGGTATTAGTGAGGCAGTTATGCAATTCTTGGAAAGATTTGTTAAAATTTTCCTGTGGACCTCAAAACCCTGATATGTAACCCTGAGCCTAGTTGTCATAGAAACTATAGGTTAAAGATCTACCAAGGGCTAAAGGACTTTTCAAAATCAATGCCATTGCCAATACCAATGATGGATTCTGGGACAAAATCATTGTTTTTTATTTTGGAAAATAGTGAGCTATTTTTTAACTCTTTAAAACTTTTTTATTTATTTTTATTTTTTAGTATTTTTATTATTATTTTATTACACCACCTTTAGACATACAATTATAAGATGCCCATGTTTGAGTTTTGGTTCTACAGTGTTCCAACATCCATGCCTCCCCCTGTGCACATCTCCCATCACCAATGTCTCCACCTCCCTCCCCCTGCCCCAGCCCACCTCCATGGCGGGTTCTATATCTCCTTTCTCTCTTTCTCTCTATCTCTCCCTCCTGCCTACCTTTCCTACACATCGTGGAATGTAGTATATTCTAGGACATGATTGGTTCCACTAGTTTGATGAACCGTGCGGCGCAAGGTGTCCACACAACTTAGGGAGCCTCATGGTCAGCTCTCCCATTGAGTCTGAGGCTGTGCATGCTATGGCTGGTCGCCCCGAGGAAGTTCCTGGGTGGGGCCACCGTGTTCCAGAACAAGATAGAGAGGGGCAGGGGTGCCCCAGCTCCATCTGACGAATGGCCAGTGACTTCTGCTTCTGGGATCCGCTACCTAGGCTCAAACTCGGCTACTCTGTTAATCTGGTTTTGAGATTAGTGTCTCTCCTGGGCAGGCTCTGATGTGCTGCAACATCGGACAGCGAAAATAGCAGCTATTGTGGTGGGCAAGTCTCATCTGGCTGCTTCTGGGGCCCCCCACAGGTGATGGGCCCACTCCCAAAACCCATCCTAGGAGCCTCGTGGTCAGCTGGGCCAGGGGAGAGCTGAATACCAGCTCTCCCCGTTGCATCTGAGGCTCTGCAAGCTATGGCTGGTCGGCCTGGGGCAGTTCCTGGGCGGGGCCACTGGGCTCTGGGACAAGATAGAGAGGGAAGGGGTGGCCCCAGCTCCATCTGACAATGCCCGGTGACTTCTGCTTCTGGGAGCTGCCTACCTGGGCTTGAACTCGGCTACTCTGTTAGACTCTTTAAAACTTTTTAAGAGCGTTTTCTCTCCTTTGAATATACAGAAAATTGTCTCAACTATTAGAGTGATGTATTAGCTGAGATTTGCTATGCTTAAGCTTACTGCTGGCTCGGCTCCCGAACCAGATTGATAACAGCATTCTCTAACCAGAATCAGCTAGCTGCGTGTGAGGCACAGTCTTACCCCTAGCATCACTCCATCCCTGACAGCGTGATTTTTACACCAGAGGATTTCCATCTGGTTCTATGAATGAAGCAATGTATGAGTGCAGCTCACCGTTCTATAGTTTTCAATTGCCATGTATTTTTTCATTAGAATTTGAGGTGTATCATGTTTGTTTGTTTTTTGGGTTTTTTTTTTTCCTTCTTGGGTCACACCCGCGACGCTCAGGGGTTACTTCCTGGCTCTTCGCTCAGGAATTACTCCTGGCGGTGCTTGGGGGACCACATAGGATACCGGTGATTGAACCCGGGTCAGCTGTATGCAAGGCAGACGCCCTACCTGCTGTGCTCTCACTCCAGCCCCCATTCTTATAAACATAAAATGCCTCAAAAACCCAATATTGCTTATACCCAAGTGACCTATTCTCCTAAACTAAAGGAGATACCATTATAGTTTCCTCCAGTTACACAGTGTAATTGATTTTCCATGTTCAGTTTTTTCCTCTTTTAATTGTGAAGGGGCCATTCTAGGTTTAAGCGCTGAGCACTGCTAACACCCAAACCCACACTCCCACAAGGAAATAAGCTTTGGCTGGGGTGACAGTCCCACACAGTTGGCCCAGATTTGATCCAGATACCACATTTGGCCCCTCCTTCCACTGAACCCCTCCTGAAGGGATCCCTGAGCACAGAGCCAGGAGTAAGCCCTGAGCACTGCTGGTGTGGTCCAAATTTTTTAAAAGAGGAACAGTAAAGAAACAAGCTTTATGGGAACATGACATTGATATGCCATTTTGAAAAAAAGCTATTGAGTTGCCTTAGGCTACAGCTAGAGCTAACATATGATCCAGCAATCACAGTTTTCAGTATTTACCCAAAAATATTAAAACTTTTTAAAATTCTCCCCACATGTGCCTAAAGATATGAGAACAACTATGAGTGCAGCTCACTGTTTTCTTTCATCAAGAAAAAATTTATGTACCCTAATGGGGTTGATTGTTGTTTGGGTTTGATTCTGGGTTTTGGGCCACACCTCTTGGCATTCAGGAGCTATTCCTGGCCCTGTGCTTAGAAGTAGCTTCTGGATGTGCTCAGGGGATTGAACTGGGCCAGCCACATGCAAGGCATGTGCTTTACCTCCCTTATATCTCTCTTCACCATTGCTAAAATATGTAAGCCATTAGACTGCTCATTGATTGATGATGATTGGATGAAGAAATGTACATTTTACAATGGGATACTAATCAGCTATAGAAAAGATGATGTTTTCTCATTCACAATGGAATGGGAAATAATTCAGAAGTTCGAAGAAGACAAGTATTGATTTTACCTATGTGTGCAACATAAGAACATAAAGTTGATGATCAGATGAACTAAAATAAAAAAGCCACCAGATAGCCAATCTAGTGTGTAAGGCACTTGCCTTGCATGCAGCTGACCTGAGTTTAATCCCCAGTACCCCATATTGTCCCCCAAGCTCACTGAGTAGGATCCTTGACCAAAGAGCTAGGAATCAGCCCTTAGCACTGCCAGGTTACCCAAAAATAAAGCCTTTAACTTTTCGTAGGCAGTATTATAGAAAGTATAAATTTTGTTTTGTTTTGTTTTTTGGGGGGGCTCTTTCTGGGTCGCACCTGGCAGTGTGCAGGGGTTACTCCTGGCTCTGCACTCGGAATTACTCCTGGCATTGCACAGGGGACCATATGGGATGCTGGGGATCAAACCTGGTCAGACATGTGTAAGGTAAACACCCTCCCCACTGTACTATCACTCTGGCCTGCAAGTATAAATTTTAAATAAAATATTTAAAATTTTTTATTTTATTTCATTGGGTTTTTGACCATACCCAGTGATGCTCAGGGCCTACTCCTGGATCTGTGCTTGGGGATCATCCTGATCAGGTTTAGGCAACCATAGATGGTGCCAGTGATCAAACCTAGGTCAACCACATACAACATAAGTGCCTTACCTGCTAAACTAGCCCAACAAAGTATTTTTATCAAGTGCCCAGAATGGTGCTTAATACTCAAGAGACTCTCAAATATCTTTTGAGTGAATGAAAAAATACTCTAAATTTTTAAAAGTAACTTTTCATCTGTCTCAAGCTTTCCAACAAGATTTATAAGCACCTTGAGGCCATTGGTGGCCTTTCAGACCTGCAATTCTAATTCAGCTCCTTAGAAGTACATAGTAGGTGATAAACTAAAACTGCTTGAAATACCTGAATTGTGTTGATTGTAGGGTAGGTCTCTGATGAGCGGGGCTTGTGATCAGCTCTTCTGCTGGGTGGAGCTCTGATGAGTGGGGAGTCCGATGTGGAAAATGGCGGCCCTCCTGGTGTGAGACCCTACAGCAGTCTTTTTCTTTTTTTTTTTTTGCATGCATGACAAATTTTATTATTAATTAAAACATTGAATTACACAGAGACAAAAATCAAAAATTACTGTGAGTAAAAATATTAATGTAGTACTGAAAATCACAATGCACAAAAGGAGACAGATAAAGAGAGAGGGAGAGAGAGAGAAAGAGAGAGAGAGAAGAAATTGCCTGCCATAGAGGCTGGGGGAGGGAACCTGGGGACACTGGTGGTGGGAAATGGGCAGTGTTTGGGGGGGGGTGTGCTGAACACTGCGTGACCGAAACCCAAACATGAACATCTTTGTAATCATCCATCTCACGGTAATATAAAGCTTTTTTAAAAATCATGTATTACTGATAAAAAAAACACACTGAAATATTATGATTTGGCCTTACAATTACTTTTAATATATAAAACTTAGGCTTTTGGAAAAGTTAAGCGAGAATACATCAAAGCAGTCCAAAGCGTTCCAGTCGCTTTCTTTTCTTTTCCATGTCAGTGCTCACTTCTTTGCCAGTTGCCACATTGAATCCAAAGCCTAAGTTTCTGGGTGTTTTTCTGAATTCTTCATTTGTAATTATTCCAAACTTCTTAATTCTCATATTAAGCCTCTCTTCATCTGTCATTGATGAGATACTCCTGAGAGAAACTTTTTGAGGTGCTCTCACAATATCATGGACTTCTTTTGAACTTCCATCTTCACTTACATTTTCTGTTTCTTCCTCCTCAAGAATGTCAAATTCTTCTTCAGGTTCTTCAAAAGAAACTTCTTCATTTTCTTCAAAAAAATACGTTCAATTCATTCACAATTTCTTGTCTGTTTCTTCTTAACTCATCATTCATTTCTATTATCCATAATCCCCGCGATGGCTGGGATAGCTGCGAACAGTAACCTCCAACCTGGGAGCCATGGCCTCACCTTCCCCACCACCCAGTCCAGTCATCTTGTCCCTTGATGCCACTGCTGTTGCCCAGCAGTGTTTTTCAAGCCCAGCCCAGGTATGCCTGATCCAGAGACTCACATAGACGGGGCAGAGCTGCTACCAGCTCTCCCTGTGCCCAGCTGATCACGAGGCGCCCGGAAGGGAAGGCAGTTTCTGCTGGGAGAGGCTACCCCAGCAGAGCCTCTCAAGAAGCCAGAGGAACTCCCACACCATGAGGGCCGCCATTTTCCATATCCGACTCCCCACTCATCAGAGCTCCACCCAGCAGGAGAGCTGATCATAAGCCCCGCTTGTGCAGCCACTTTGCGGCCGTGCAGTTCATCAATACATGCATGAGATGAGAAGCGACTACAAGAGTATCTCACCCGCACAGCAGAGCCTGGCAAGCTACCTGTGTCATATTTGATATGCCAAATACAAGTAACGATTATAGAGCTCATTCCCATGACCTGATGGAATGATTTGAGGCTCTTTATATTCCTGAGCGAGCAGATGCCCTTGGGCTACACTAGCTTGTGACAGGATTTATGGAGATGTTACTGGTGCCCACTAGAGCAAATCGATGAACAACGGGAAGACAAGTGATACAAGTATTGATTGTAGATGTCTCAGAAATATGCTTTGCATTCCCAAATCTCTCCAAGTTAGGGCAGAAGTATCTAAGAAGGACACTGTGTCCCTGTCTGGTTCCAGTTTCATCAGCCTGCCCTTCCTATGCGATTCAACTTCCTTGTTTGTGGTCAGGAATGCAACAAAAGGGCTTTGTTTCAATTGCTCACACGTCAAAACTTCTCTTGCTCAATGTTAAAATTAAATTGTCTTATGACTCTTATGAATATGCTCATGATATAATATATTTCAGGAAAATATTTTCTTCTTATTAAAGATCAGAGTGACATCTCCCCCACTCACTCCCCAAAAAGGGTAAAATTGTGCTGTGTTCTTTAGGAGTGCTTAGGAAATTATTGGCAAAAATATCTGAAAAAGTCCGACAGCTATTTGACTTTTTTGGTTATGTCAAGATACAGTAAAGTATATCTTCAGAATAGGAGGCTATTTTAAAGAATAATTTTTTTCTCAATGAATGTTCTATGTATAGAAAGTTGCAGAAAGAAATGGCGGGGGCAGGGGTGTGGCTTTTGTGGTAGAATACAGGCTTGCACGAATGAGGAATGGCCCCTCTGCTCCCACAACTTGTGACCTCTGTGATGGCAACAGCAAAATAGTGAAAATGTGTTCCTCCCTCTAGAGAGAGTCGTTTTTAGTTTCTTAACTATCCTAGAAATAGCGTTTCACTTTAATAACTATTTACGTTCCAAGTGTTGTGTTTTCAACCACTGCGTTGAACAGAACACTGCATTGTTCTGTTCCCATAGTTCAGCATCTTACAGCAGCTGCCCCTATCTTTTGTTAAAATGTTTTTTTTTTTCTTTCTGGGTCACATCTGGCGATGCTCGGGTTACCCCTGGCTCTGCACTCAGGAATTACTCCTGGCCATGCTTGGGACCAGATGAATCAAGTGCAGGTCAGCCACGTGCAAGGCAAACACCCTACCCACTGTGCCTTCGCCCCACCCCATTGGTGAAATGTTCTTATCAGTACGCACTGATCCACACTGTTCCAATAAGAGCCACATCAGTGTTCCATTATATGGTTGGACCACATCGGACCTAACTGATCTGTTACCAATGAACATGTGGGTTGTTTAAAACATTCTTTTAGATGTTACTTTAAAGCATCTTCAAGTTGGCTAGGTATTTCCAACTTGCCCTTCATCCATCTTGCACCAATTTACACTCTCCAAGCAAGGTGAGAATTGGTAGACTGTATTTTGATTGTCTTTTTCATTGTTCCTTTCCTTCATTTCATCATTTAACTGATCAAAATGAAAGAATCTTACTAAAGATTTATGTCTGAAATCTGCCAATATACATTCAAGAACAAAAGGTTTTCTACTTTCCTCCCACACACCCCCTTTCCTGCTCATTAGCACCAGCACCTACCCTCTGTCTTCTCTCTCAGTGGGGCCAGCCTTACTCCCACCTGCATTTCTAGCTGCCACATCTGCTCTGTTGCCTGCCCCCCAACGGCCAACACCGCTAGCCTGTCTTGTCCAGTGTCTGTGTCTGGATACGTGCCTCCATGCTGCATGTGCTTTCTGGCCCACATGGACTCACATGGATGTCTTATTGCTAAAGCATCAAACACAAACCTTTGCACTCCTGGGCCATCTCTAGACTCTTGGCCACTACACTAATTCTCCCCATTCATATCCAGGTTTTTAATGATCTGCCCTTGCTGCCTCTGCTTTCTCTCATCAAGCAACTGCTCCCCACCCCCTGTTCCATCACAGGGACTTATTAACCGTTCCACAATGGCCATGCCTCTGTCCTGTAGCAGTTGATTGGGTTGACATGTGTCCTGAGTACTATTTCTGCATGTCTGGGAACTCCTTCCTGGGCTTTTCCCAATGGTTTTCCTGACACTGTCACAGTTCTCTGCGACACAGCCTAGTGCTACTTTTTCTTCCTCTCCTTTGTCCTAAGCAGCTGTTTTTTTCAGAGGCCGTGTATTTTGTGACTCTAAATTTCCATGTATAACCCAAATTCTGGTAATCCTGAGCCTACTGTCAGCAGTCCACCTTCGGGAGAATCCCACGGCCCCCTCATGTTGGCCTCTCCTGGAGGAAGTGACCAGCCAGCCCCCTCATTCTCTGCTTCCTCTGCACTCCCGCCCCTCTGTCCAAGTCTTCTTTCCAGAGGTTAGTAATTCTACCATGCTAGGATTGGCTGTGTCTGCATTGACTGTATCCAAGCACTTTCTAGGCTGCACGTTCCATCTCCTCAGTGACTCTGCCATCTCTTCAAGTCCCTGGAGACCCCTCATTATCTCTTCCTCTGGCCAGTGTGTGAGCCTCTCTCGTCAGGCTTCTATCAAGTCATGCCCTTGTTATTGGCAATATTTTCCCGAAATTCAACTTAAATTCCTCTCCTAGTTCCTTTGGTGACTTCCAGTTCCACAGGCTACTGCCAAACCCACCCCGCCCCTGCCATTGGTCTCACCCTCTTCCCATTGTTGTCGCCCTTCTGCTAAATGTCTGGTGGTTACACACTGGGCTGTGGTGCTTGTGTACCTGGTTGTAGAGTCTGCGTATCTGACTACAGTTTACTCGGTGACGCAGATCTGTGTCGGGGTGGAACTCACAGCTTCACACTCTGAGCCCTTCCATCCTGCCTTCTCCAGCTCTACCCGACACTCTTCCCTCATTCATCATCTCCTCTCCAGCTCCTTTGAGTTGTTTGTGCTGTTGAGTTGCTGTAGCATATCTCCCTGCCTGAGTCAGACTCTTATGCGTGTCTGCCCCTTCTTCTCCCACCTCCCTTCACCCAGATAAATGTTTTCTGATTCATTTACAAGTGAAACCTTGGGGCCAGGGAGATCAGCAGGGTGGTAAAAGACACAAGACTTGCATGCAGCAGGCCGAAGTGTTAGCACAGCCGGTAGGGTGTTTGCCTTGCACCACGACCGACCTGGGTTTGATCACCGGCATCCCATATGGCCCCGTGAGCACCGCCAGGAGTAATTCCTGAGTCCAGAGCCAGGAGTAACCTCTGAGCCTTGCCGGGTGTGACCCCAAAAGCAAAAAAATAAATAAGAAAAGACTTGCATGGAGCCAGCTCTAGTTCTATCCAGGCACTCTCACTCTGAAGCATTGCTGGGTGCCGGAGGCCCTTCAGGCCCGCTGTGGTGGCCAAAGTATCCCCCACACTGCTGAGGTATGCCCCATGGGGCCTGAGGTGTTCCCCACAGGGCTTGAGGTATCCCCCACAGGACCTGAGGTATCCCCCACAGGACCTGAGGTGTCCCCCACAGGACCTGAGGTATCCCTCACAGGACCTGAGGTATCCCCCCACAGGACCTGAGGTATCCCCCACAGGACCTGAGGTATCCCCCCACAGGACCTGAGGTAGCCTCCATAAAGCCTAAGGTATTCCCCCACAAGGTCGGAGGTATCCCCCCACCAAGCCTAAACAGCACCTCCTACTTAAACCCTTAAACTGACCCACCCAGATCTCCTGAGCACTATTTGGTAGGTCCCTCCCTCCTAAAATCAAGTGAAGCCATGACCTCATTCCATACCCACCCCTTCCCTCCATCACATCAGTGACTCCCTCTTCTGAGCTTTGTCCACTCAGAATCCATCCTGGCGAGTAATAGCATTTTACTTCGTTGTCCCTTCCACTCTTCTGTTATTTGCATCTTATGGGTTTTTGATTCTTCTTGTGGCTGGCATGCAGAAAGTCTGAGGTTCCTGGAGTGAAAAGGAAGGAAAACTAGGAAAGGCCTGAGCAGATTTGCTCTCACCCTGTACACACACCACTTCACCTTCCCCGTCTCTCTTCATTGTTCTTTGTACAGCCTTTCACACTTCAGAGACTGAGTCAGAAGTATTAGTGGACCGACCCTTCATGCAGGCAGTTCTGCGGGATACTCTGTGGGCAGCTGCATTGTGCTTTGGCACAGTGCCTCGCTCTCCTCAGCAGTTTGGGCAGAAGAGCTTCTGCATGGCATCAGGAAGCAACTTGCATCATCTTGCTGGAAGAGAGGTCTTGATCACTTGACATCCCATTATTCATCAATTTGCTCGAGCGGGCGCCAGTAACATTTCCATTTGTCCCTGTCATGTGCCAGTGTAGCCCAAAGGCATCTGCTTGCTCCAGGAATACGAAGAGCCTCAATCCATTCATTCAGGATCTTGATGAAGAAGTCGACCATCTTGTAGGTGGGCGACCGTGTGATCTTTTGACGTCCCATGGGATCCAGTCAGTAACAGCTCTAGTCCAGCGGTTGTCTCCAAATCGCATTACATGTCCAGCCTTTTTGATTTTCGACACCTGGGCAAACGAGACAGCGTCCCTGATTATCAATCGTTGGCAGAGGTTGGAACTCCGGATTCCTTCTCTCACTTGAGTGAGGCGTAATATTCCAAGCATAGGTCTTTCGATTCCTCTTTGGGAGACCTGAATAGCATTCTCATCCTGCTTTCTTAGGGCCCAGGTCTCTGAGGCGTATGTTAATGCAGGGAGAACGGTGGAGTCAAGAGATGTACAGAGCTGGAGGCTCTTTGTCCTTTTTAGCTATTTCTTCAATGCTCTTGCAGGCATTTCACGCCATTCTCTTCCACTTGCGCAGCTCTGGTGCTAGGTCATTCGTCATGTTGACTTCTCGACCCAGGTACACATAACTGCTGCATTCAGAGATGTTTGTTCCATTGAGAGTGAATGGGGCCTCTGGAACTAGTTCATTTTTCATGAACATTGTTTTGTTGAGATTCAGCTGTAGACCTATCTTTCCAC
Source organism: Cryptotis parvus (assembly GCA_021461705.1). NCBI lineage: Eukaryota > Metazoa > Chordata > Mammalia > Eulipotyphla > Soricidae > Cryptotis > Cryptotis parvus. The sequence continues at coordinate 61,631 of JAJIBD010003762.1, read as the reverse complement.
ATTCACAGTCAAAGTCAGCCAGCGTTTGGGCCACTTGGCTAATGTTTGGTGTTATTAGAACGATGTCATCAGCGAAGCGGAGGTGGTGTAGTTGCTGACCGTCTATCTTTACTCCCATTCCTTCCCATTCTAATTGTTGCGTGACATTCTCAAGGGTGGCGCTGAAGAGTTTCAGTGAAAGTATCACCCTGCTGAACCCCTCTTTTGACATCAGTGATCACTTCTTGAGAATGGTGAGATGCTGTTGGTGAATCCGTGATACAGCTCACAAAGTATCTTGATGTATTGAGTTTGAATGCCCTGTTTGACTAGGGCTTTAATGACCACTTCAGTCTCAACAGAATCAAAGGCTTTCTTTAAATCAATGAATGTTAGACAGAGTAGCATCTTGAACTTCCTACAAACCTCAATGAGCTTGGTTACCATGTGGAGATGGTCGATTGTGCTGAATCCTTTTCGGAGCCAACTTGCTCACATGGTTGTCCTTCATCTAGTGTTCTGCCAATCCTGTTCAGGATGACTTGAGTGAACAGCTTGTAGATGATGGACAACAGGCAGATCAGGCCATAGTGGCCAATGTTGTGGATGCCTCCCTTCTTGAATAATAGAACTGCCCTGCTGGTTTTCTGTTGGATGACAGATTTAGCTAATCTGGGAGTTTTGTTGTTTTGCCCACTCCCAGCTTAATCTATTTAAGCCAAGGTTCATTCTAATGAGACCTCTCTTCTATGTAAACACTGTTAGAGGGTGTGGCAGTTACAGCAGTCACCTTGACTGAATAACTTCTGACTTATATACGTTACTAAGACTTCTATGTTTTCTAGATTGGGCACAGCTCCTCTTTATACCCACTGCACCCAGCGTGGGACAGAATTTACCAGGAGACTACCACCCTGGCTACGTTGAGACTATAGGATATGGATAACAAGATACTCAGAGTCACCCTGGTGCAGATAATAAATAAGAAGGACCTTGTGGGTACCATCTAGATTACATGAAGCTCATGAAATTAAGATGTATTACTTTATATCAGCCCTCTCTCTCTCTCTGCAGTGTTTTACATAGGAGATAAACTTCGGGATTAGTCCTTGGTGTAATCTTTGTTTATACCTGCAATAGGGTGTGGCACTGCCCTTCTACACTCTGTTTAGAGTTCTTTGTTGACATGACCCTCCCGGTTGGATTACTTTGGTGTATATAAGGGGACCAGCTTTTGGCTCCTTGGCTTTTGGCTCCTTTGGCTTTTTGCTCCTTGGCTTTTTGGCTTTTGGCCTTTTGCTCCTTCTTCTGGGTAGGACTCCTCTTGGGTGAGATCCTCTCTCTTTGGTGGGAGACTCGGGCTCTTTTGTATGGTCTAAGTTCTGACCAGAGCTAGAGTTCTTTCATTATATTGGATTTCGGTGGTAGAGCTTTTTTTAAGAAGTACATTTTAAATATACTTTTTACATGAAATGTATTTTTTTACCAAAAAATGCCTTTTTGGAACAGCACCGGACTTGTGAGTTTTCATCTGTTCCCCCTGCATCCTCGGAGGTAGAAGAGAATTTCTGTCCTGACACTGTTGGGAACCCCAGCAGCTTTCCCAACAGTTTTCCATTGGGAGGGAACCTTGCATTCAGACAGGTAGCGTAAAGAGCCAAGTCAGTGTATTGATGAGTCTTGGTGGTATATTCTTCAGGTGTTTGGGTCTGACTTTGTCTGGGTCGGGTGCTGTTTGCTTCTTTACCAACGAAATGGCATGTCAGATTTCAGAAGGGAGACCGTTGGGAACAATATATCCATCCTACAGAATTTGGTATGTGGGCAGGTGGGCGTGGCTATCAAAGAGACCCGAGTAGAAGTCATGGATAATCTCTATTGCCTCTCTGGAAGATGTGATAGCTCCATCAGGATGTCGGAGGGCAGTCATCTTGGTCTTATAGTTGGTGAAGTCGTTGCAAATGGCTTCTGCTGCATCGGCCAGTATTGCTGCTCTTCTCTCTTTGAGGTCTTCCTTTATTGCTTCTCTGCACTGCTTTGTGAGCTTGGACGTTAGCTTATTGTTGCCTGAGGCTTGCGCCTTGCCACATTGGCAAATGAGCTCAAGAGTTTTTGAAGACAGACGTCCTTTTGTGGCTTTCTTTTAGCGTTCCTTGCACAATCATGGAGGTTCTGAACCAGTCGGTTGTATTCTTTATTGATGTCGTCAATGATGGCATCTTCCCATGTTGCCACAATGGTGCCAAAGAGTTCCCAGTTGGTGAGAGGTCTATGTCAGTCATTCCTATGACTTCAGTTTCCCTTGGGTGGGAAAATGTTATCAGTATCAGTCTTAAAGCTTGGACTGGAGGGAAGAGGCTGTTTGGGAACTGTTGTGTGTTCCCAGATCGGGACCATCCTAGTCCAGGGACCATTCTAGTCCCAGGGCCATCCTAGACCTGGGACCATCCTAGTTTGGGGGCCATCCTAGACTGGCTGAATTCATTCTTCACTGGAATAATCCCTACTGCCAAGAGGGCTCCTGCTAACCCTGACTACATAGCCCCAACATGGGACAGTAAAATGCCCAGTTTATTCTTTTTCCTTTCATATTTTGAGCACAATTGGGTCCAAATAGTATGTTTGTCAACTAGGAACATTGTGGTCTGTGAGTAATGTAGGCAGGAAAACACACCCTCTCTGAGAAGGGTTTCCAAATAGAGACTCTCTTCTTTTTCATTATATTCTGAACTTTGGCTATATGAGCCAGCAGTAGCACTGAAAGAACACCTGAGATCCTTTGAATGAACTTTGAGCACTGACTTCAGGATTGTTGGCTAGGGATTCAGGTCTACACTGCAGGCCTTGGGATGCCTGAGGATGTCTGCTCACTGCATGGAAGAAGTGAGTAATAAAGCAGGAACTTTAGTCAGAGAAGAGGTTTAAAGGACAGGGTCTTGGGTGCATGGCAGTGGTTGAAGAAGCATGATGTTGTTTCTGTAAAGTGTTATGTAGTCAGTCAGTGGACTGGAAGCAAAATGCCAATATACCAAGTCATGAATGGGCTTCCTGTTTGCGTCTGAGAGAAGGGTCAAGTCAACTTTGGGATGATGCTGAACCTGAAGGTGCTGGGTTGTATGGGACCTGTTTGGAGGGTGCTGGAGGTATGGGAATAAGCCCGGTCTGGATGAGTTGTGATGTGTTGTTGTTCATCTCTTCACTTTGCTTCCTGCCTCGTCGTTGAGACCAAGGTTATGCCCCTACTTCATTCAGTTACTTGCTAGTTTGCAGTGGACAACAGCTAGTTCTTTCAGGTTATTTACGTCCCTGACTGGGGGACCACAATTGCTGCCCTGGGAACCCCCTGGACTACCTTCCCGGTTAGGGTGCTCCATGCTGTGGCCACAGGAGGGCACCTCTTCCGCAGCTGCGTCTCTCAGGACCTCCCTGGGGAGCTCTGATAGGCCCCACCCACCTGCTTCCACATTCGTTCCCCATGTCTGTTTCCTCCTGTCACAGAGATGCAGGCTCTCTGCATCTCAGTCAGAGCTGAAAGTAAGGGATGGGGATAGATGAGTCCAGAAAAGATTTTATTTAAGAGAAAGGAAAGGAAGGAGTCCAGAAACAGAAATGCTCCTGGAAGGGTTTCCAGGATTCAGCTCCAGAGACAGGCAGACATTGTTCCCCTGCTCGTGTGAGTTGGGGCAGGGCAGGGTAAAGCAGAATCTAAGAATCTGCAGACCTATGAAAAGGAAGAGCCTTAGGTTATAGATGGTTTTGTCTTGACCTTTACTGTTTCTAGAAACTTCTCCAATCTGAGAGGACTACCTGTCTCTGGCTGCCTCAGTTTCTCCTTCAGCATTTGCAACTCAAAGGAATGTGATCTTCAGGCCTTTGGGCTGTTTCAGTGCTGGGTGGAACCTGATTGTTTTTGGCTTCAGCTTTTAAGCCTCTCCCAGTAGTGTTCAGAGTTTCCCTTTACTCCTGGCTCTGTGCTCCTAGTGTTCAGGGTTTACTTACTCCTGGCTCTGTGCTCACCTGGTGGGGCTTGGTGGGAGGGTGTCATCCTGGGGTATTGGCGGATTGGACCCAGGTCAGCCACGTGCAAGGTGAGTGCCTTACCTGCCATACTATCTCTCCCTCGTAGCTTCTTTAAATCACATCTCGGTTTCATTAAAAAAAAAAGCGGCTTACTAGGGAGGCCCACATCTGCGCCACCTCCTTTCATATTTCTGATGGGCTGCTGTCCCTGACCTTTCTGATATTTGTCTTTAACAGTGATTGAGCTCTTACTGTGTGCATATATACAGCATCTTTAAACTTCAAGACCACTTGGGGGCTGGAACAATAGTACAGTGGGGAGGGTGTTTGCTTTGCAAACTGCTGACCTGGGTTAGATCCCAGCATCCCATATGGTCCCCTGAGCACTGCCAGGAGTAACCCCTGAGCATCACAGGGTGTGACCCAAAAAGCTTAACCCCTGAGCATCACAGGGTGTGACCCAAAAAGCTACCTAGATAGATGGATAGATGGATGGATGGATGGATGGATGGATGGATGGATGGATGGATGGATGGATGGATGGATGGATGGATGGATGGATGGATGGATGGATGGATGGATGGATGGATGGATGGATGGATGGACGGACGGACGGACGGATAGACAGATAGTAAGATAGACAGATAGACAGACAAATAGATAAATTTCAAGACCCTGTGAACAGATTGTTATAATCTACCTCTTAGAGATAGGAAACTCAGAGTGGCTAAGACACTTAGCGGAGGCGTTGGAGATACGGGGTACTTGCCTGGCGTGAGTCTGGGGTTCTCTTGTGGGGGGGTTGATTTTTGTGAGAGGGTGTCACAGTGGATGTGGAACTAAAATCCAGAAACTATAAGCAGTGGCTAGAAGTCAGCTTTGTCTGACCTGTGAGTTTTTTGCCACATTCCAGCCTCTCTCTGTCTCCAAAGCTTCAGCAAGAGACATTTCAAGTGTTTTCACTTTCCCTGAGCCGTCTGGCAGCCCAAACACTGACTGCCTACCCTACTTTCTGTCTCCTTCCAGCTGAGAGAATTCTTTTTTTTTCCTTTTTTTGGGCCACACCCGGCGATGCCCACCTGGCTCTGCACTTAGGAATTACTCCTGGTGGTGCACAGGGGGACCGATGGGATGTCGGGATCAAACCCAAGTCAGCCACATGCAAAACATACGCCCTCCCTGCTGGACTATCTGCTCGGACCCCCAGCTGAGAGAATTCTTGCTTATATCACTTGCTTTACTTTTTTTTTTTTTTTTGGGTCATGCCCAGCGATGGTCAGGGGCTACTCCCTGCTCTTCGCTCAGGAATCATTACTGGCGATCCTCCAGGGACCATCTGGGATGCATGGGATTGAATCAGGGTTGGCCATGTGCAATGCAAATGCCCTACCCTCCGACCCTTGCTTTACGTTTTTATTCCCATAACCTTTGTCCAGAGAGTTGAAAGGTAACTTTTGTTTTTTGTTTGTTTCTTAATTCATTATCTGTTTTGTCTGGTTCTTCAATGTCATTTTTTTTTAAGTTATTTCAGATTAACAGAGACAAAGCCCTAGGTTCCTGACACCTAGGTGATAATCTTCTTTGAATCTACTTTAACACTCTTGAAATTAGGGTGTTGAGGACAGTAACAGAGATGCTAAGGGTTTTTTTTTCCTTGCTCTACACTCTGGAATCATCCTGGTGGTGCTGGGGTAGCAAATAATTCCATGATCTATAAAAGTGTTTCCAAACAAACAAAAAAAATCCTACAGTCTTTTAGTTCAAAATTTGGGGCACAAAGTGCCTGATGGCATACCACGCATTCTGGCTAACCATAAATAAGGCCAGGCTGCCATCTTGTCTCAGCATCTGCCCTTCCAGGGAAGACAGCAGGCGACCCGCCTTCTCAGCTCGCACTCTTCAGGACACACTGTGCCCTCTGGCCTGTGGTGTTAGAGTGCACATGGTTCATTTTCATTTTATTTGCTTATTTATTTGTTTGTTTATGCATTTATGTTTAATGCAGACTGTTTAAAAGCTGAGTCATTGGTTTGCAAAATGAGAAACTAATTGGGGATGCCTTCTTAGTGTTGTTTTTTTTTTTTTTTTTTTTTTTTGCTTTTTTGGGTCACACCCGGCGACGCTCAGGGGTTACTCCTGGCTCTGCGCTCAGGAATTACTCCTGGCGGTGCTCGGGGACCATATGGGATGCCGGGATCGAACCGGGCGGCATAAGCCGGCTGCGTGCAAGGCAGGCGCCTACCCGCTGGGCTATTGCTCCAGCCCCTACCTTCTTAGTGTTTAGACCAGTTTTTCTCAACTTATGCCCCCAGCCCCCAGTATAATCCCTGATGGGGGCCACAGTTGAAAATGGCATGAATATGGGGCCATAGCAAGAGACTGGGGGAGGCAAGAAAGGCAGTAGTAGGACGGGCTGGGCGTGGGAGGTCACATGGAAAGGAAAGGAAGCTCCAAGCAGTAAAGGTTGAGGAACACTGGCTGTTATTGTTCAGGTATTTGCTAATTTTTATACAGCTCTTACCAAGAGATTAACATAATGTTTTATCAAGAAATTAAATTAGTTTTTACCAAGAAATTGAAAAATAATTTATCTAACCTCAGGATTTAACAGAGGATGTCACAATCCCCTAGAAAGCCCTCTACCACAGAGCTATAGGGTCCTTTTGAGATTTGGAAGGACTGTCACCTGTTTGGATAAGCAGAGAAGGAAAAAGACCTAGTGCTTTAAGGTAATAGAGCACAGGCTATTGGTGTGTAGGAAACCTGGGTGAAGATTTTGTAGGGATTAGTTTTCTCTTAGCTTTATGGATACATAATGCATTATATAGCTTTAAGATGTACACTGTTGGTCTGATACATTTGTGAACTGCAAAGTTATACCTACCATGTTGTTGCCCCTGTGTCCGTACATCTGGTTATCTTTTGTGTGTGTGTTATAAGAACATTTAAAATGTACTTCTTAAGTACCTCTCTTGGGGCTGAAGTGATAGCACAGCAGGTAGGGCATTTGCCCTGCACAACGGCTGACCCGGTTCCATCCCCAGCATCCCATATGGTCCCCCAAGCTCCGCCAGGAGTAATTCCTGAGAGAAGAGCCAGGATTAACCCCTGAGCATTGCTGGGTGTGACCCCAAAAGCCAAAAAAAAAAAGTACTTTCTTAACAACATTCAGTATTCAGGTACAGCATTTATTATTCGCTCTCATTTATTATTACTTGCAGTGTTCCTCAGACATGTTAATATCAACTAGGAAATGTTTAGCCTTGGCCCTGTGTCCCCCCCCACTCGTCCCACCCCAAGCCCTGGAAATCACTAATCAGCTTTGTTTTTCTGAGGGGGAGGAAAGAGAGAGAGAGAGAGAGAGAGAGAGAGAGAGAGAGAGAGAGAGAGAGAGAGAGAGAGAGAGAGAGAGAGAGAGAGAGAGAATTAGTCTTTGGAGTGGAGGCAAAATCCAACAGTGATCAGGGGCTATTCTTGGCTCTGTGCCCAGGAGTAAGTCTGGTGGCCTGGTTCTCAGGATCTCAGGAGACCTCATGCTGTGCTGGGTAAGACCAGGGTGGACCACATGGAGAGCCAGCACTGTCTCTCTAACCTTGAATGTTTAGAATCCTGGAAGAGTGAAAACACTCAGTATTTGTTGTTGTTGTTGTTGTTGTTATTGTTTTTCTGACTTCCCTCACTTAGCATAATGCCTTCAAGGTCCATCCAAGTTGTTGGAAACAGCTGAATTTACATCTAGTTCCTGGCTGAGTAATTCTGTTGTACATACAGACAAACACTCTACTGCCTTTTTTTTTCTTTTTTTGTGTCACACCCAGCTGTGCTCAGGGCTTACTCCTGGCTCTGCACTCAGAAATCACTCCTGGCAGTGCTCAGGGGCCTATATGGGTGCTCAGGATCCCCCATATGGGGACCAAACCTGGGTCAGCTGCCTGCAAGGCAAACGCCCTCCTGCTGTGCTATCGCCTGGCCAGCACTGCTGCGTTTTCCCTCTGATCACCTGATAGACACTAGAGTGGTTTCTGAGCCTTGACTTTTGTGCTCAGTGCTGCACAGGGGTGCAGATCTAATTTTATTTTGGTTGGCTAAATAAATACCCAGAAGAGTTGCCAGGTTATGTAGTTTTTCTTTTTTTCTTTTTGGATCACCCGGCAATGCTCAGGGGTTACTCCTGGATCTGCACTCAGGAATTACTCCTAGTGGTGATTGGGGACCATATGGGATGCCAGAGACCGAACCCAGGTCAGCTGCATGCAAGGCAAATGCCCTACCCAATGTGCTATCACTCCGCCTCCTATGTAGTAGTTCTAGCTTTAATATTTTGAGACCCTCCTCATACATTATTGGTGGGAATGTTGACTTGTACAACCTTTCTGGAAAACAATATGGACATTCCTCCAAAGACTAGAAATTGAGCTCCCCTTTGACCCAGCCATACCACTCCTGGGAATATACCCTGGGAAGCCAAAAACACACAGTGGAAACACAATCTGCACTTTTATTTTCATAGCAGCACTATTCACAATAGCCAGAACCTGGAAACAACCAGTATGCCCGAGAACTGATGACTGGATAAAGAAACTGTGGTTCATCTACACAATGGAATGCTATACAGCTGTCAGGAAAAATGAAGTTATGAAATTTGCCTATAAATGGATGGACATGGAAAGAATCATGTTGAGTGAAATTAGTCAGAAGGAAAGAGAGAAACATAGAATGACTGCATTTATTTGCATGACATAAATATACCAGGTGATCTTACCAAAAGAGGAAATTGCCACAAGTGCGTGGGAGTCAGAGGTTAGGTAAGATAGAGAAGGGAACATGTGTGAATAAATGTCAAAAGGTCTGATACCAACATAGAACTGAGCATTAAATACAGACAAAAAATGCAAATGATGGCTTCTAAGTGTACGTAGTGTAACCCACAATGTGTAGGAGAAGGAAGAGAGAGAGAGGGAGAGGAGAGGAGATAAAGAACCTGCCATTTAGGCAGGACGTGGGAGGGGGAGAGAATTGGGGACATGGGTGGTGGGTGATGGGCACTGGTGGAGGGCGGTGTGCTGGAACACTGTGTGACCGAAACCTCCAAGCGTGAACAACTTTGTAATTGTATATCTCACAGTGGTATAATAAAATGTTAAAAAAAAATATTTTGAGACCCTCTAATCTTTCCTGTAGTAGTTATTGCCACGTCGTATTTCTCACATATACTACTCAAGGGCTTTTATGGGATTTTTCTGAATGTGGTAATTTTTCTTTTTATTTGTGAAGTTGTGTCAGAATGGAAATAAAAATCTAGTATTAATAAAGCACAGTAATAATGGTCAGTAAAATAAATTAGTAAATTCTGCTTGCCAGTGCTGACTTGTTTCACCTCTGAGGAAAGAATGGTCTGTTTCCAAGCCCAGAATTCAGACTAAGGAGCCCAACTTCTCTCTGTCTCCACAGGCGCAGCGAGCCCACAGGCCAGCCTCACTCTTGGCATTCGACTACATTCAGGGAGAACCATCCCGATGCCAGCATGATGCAGATATCTCAGGGGACGATTGGCACCCCTTGGCCTCAGGGCTATCATTCCAGGTAAGTGACAGGATCTTTAAAATGTGTTGGTCCCAGAAGAGAAAGTTTCCTTCTGCTTTGAGTACACCAGGTATCAAATATCCACCACTTTCTGCATTCCCTCAAAACTCCTGATGTGTACAGTTTTAGTCACATGAAACCAGATTGGTGTGGGGGAATGGGGCAGAATTATGGGGTATTGTTGGGGGCAGGGCTCTGTAGGTTCTGTAAACTGTTGTGTTTTTTTGGGGGGGTTACACTCAATGATGCTCAGGGGTAAATCCTGGCTCTGTACTCAGGAATTACTCTTTTTTTTTCTTTTTTGGGTCACACCCGGCATTGCTCAGGGGTTTCTCCTGGCTCTGCACTCAAGAATCACTCCCATCAGTGCCCTGGGAACCATGTGGGATGCTGAGGATTGAACCTGGGTCAGCAGAATGCAAGGCAAATGTCCTACCTGCTCTACTATTCTCCGGCCCCATGTCAACTGTTTCTCAGTTGACATTACAGTATAACACCATTAGAGAAACTGACAGACTTCTACATTACCTCATGGATATTTCTTTTTTTATTCATGGAGTCCTTGCTCTTGCTTCTCCTTCTGTAAGCCTAGTTGTTCAGCTTAGCTCCAGCAACAGCATCATATACACTGAGGACTCCTGAGTGCGTCTAGTATCGCTCTCACTTTTGTTTAGGCCTTTCTCCATCTCCCAGAATAGCAAACTGAAACTTGGAGAGACAGATTCGTTCAAGACCGTGTGTAAGCCACTCGATTGTTGTGGTACTTCTGCTTTCCTTGTCGTCTGTGTCACGTGAGGTTGAGTTAACGGAAAGCAAAGCCACCACAAGTACTATAGGAAGAGGGATTTTATCACATCAGATACCATTGGCAAGGGAGCCAGGTCTGACCACCCAAACATACTAAAGAATGCAGTCATGGCCTCCCCATACGTAGTGCAGACTGAAAGCTTACACGAGCTGAAACCCCCTTCTGGTCCTGCAGTCAGGCTCTACTGCGTATTGCTCTTTGGAGGTGCTTGGATAAGGCCAATGGTAAAGGGGGTGGGAGGATCAAGGTAACAAGGGTCCTAAGCACAGAGATGAGAGTGCTGATATGGAGGTGAAGGAGGTGGCTCTGGGTCTGTTTAAGGGGCAGCTCACTGGCGAGGCCAGTGCTCACATAGTCCTTGACACTTGACAATGGTCAGACCTTGGACTTAAGTGGCAGATATGGTTAATGGAACTAAAGGAGAGAGGGATCTCTCTCAGGTTATTAGGGTAGGCTTGCAGATCTTATCCTGTGTCAGAATAAGCTACATGCCCCTCCCCCAAAATGCTAGAAGAATTTGTTCACATCCTCTGAGCCAACTGTGCAGGTGAAAATAGGTGTGCTGGCAGGGCTGCAACCCCAAAAGCAGGCACACTGCTTTTGCTAAATGGGCGCGGAGGGTAGAAGGGCTTTAGGAGATGAGATGGATATTCTAACAGTGTGAAGGCAAAGTGGCAGAATGCTGAGCTACTTCAGATCTCAGCTTCACTTGCTGAACTGGAGCAAATCATTGAACTTCTATGATTTGTTTATCTATAAAATAAAAGGAATAACCACTGGGTCATAGAATTAAATAAAATGCCATGTAAAGCAGTTAGTGTAATTTATGAGCTAGAGGAGGCACTTAATACTATGACCAGTCATTATGACACTTGGTCTAAATACCTTTGAGAGCCACAGTGAAACCTGGTAGTGACCCTCAAAGTGAATGGCATAGTTCAGCACATACTTAGAAGATGCAAGTTGGTGTTAACAGTATCCCTTAATAGTGGGACTCCTCAGAGTTTTCTAACCTTCTTAGGAGGCCCTGCATCTCATGTCATGTGCTGGTCCTAAACTAGAAATGAGACTTCTGCATTTTTTACTTCGAATCAGTGCTTCCCAGTGGCCCTGTTGACTCCTAGGAGGCTCAGGAGAGAAGGTTGGGATCAGATGCCTAATATTCTGAAGGCAACTCTCCCTTCACCTCCGCTGCCAGAGGGTTTAGGCAGAGGAAGTTGACTTCAGGACCCTGTCGGTTTCCCTGCCCTGCAGGCATTGCCAGACTTCCCAAAACACTGTAGGTGCACAGCGGGTATAATAAAACTCAGATTGCTCCAGTGCCACACATCAGGATTTTCTCCTACAGGTGCAAATTCTCCAGAGTTCTTGTCCGTGAGCCCCCTTTCAGCTTCATCCCGCTGCAGGCAGTAAAATCTTCCAGGCGTCTCTGAGAAGTACAGTGGCATCTAGTGGTGGTCTAGTTCATGTTCCCCACTGTCTCTTAGCTCCAGAAACCCAATCTCAGTCCCTGATTTGTGGGTCTGTTTGTCAGTAAGCAGGGGAAGGGTACTGGAAGGGGTGAGGGGAATAAGAGAGACTCTGTAGTAATGAGTGCTCCCCCATGAGTCTTAGATCTAGAATTACACTGAAAATTTCTTTCAACTGCTTTTTTTTTTGTTTGTTTTATTTTTTTATTTTTTTTAAGTATTTTATTATACCACCGTGAGATATACAAATAAAAAGCTATACAATTAAAAAGTTCATGTTTGGGTTTTGGTCATACAGTGTTCCAGCACCCGTCCCTCCACCAGTGCCCATCTCCCACCACCAACGTCCCCGGTTCCCTCCCCCTTCCCCAGCCCACCTCCATGGCAGGTTCTTTATTTCTTTCCCTTTCTCTCTCTTTCTCTTTTCCTTCCCTTCCAGACTATGGATTACAGAACATACATTAAAAGGTTGTCATGTGTATACCTTTTGCCTCTATTTAATGCTCAGTTCTAGGTTGGCATTAGTACCCTCGACAATTATTAGCACCCTGTTCCATTTTCTGTCTTACCTAACCTCTGACTCCCACACGTTTGTGACACCTCTTTCCACCTTTGACAAGACCTCCTGATATATGTTTCACTTGACCTTGGATATTGGTATCATAATATGTACATATATATTTATGCCATGCAAATAAATGCAGTCATTCTGTATCTGTCTCTCTCCTTCTGGCTAATTTCGCTCAACATAATCTTCTCCATGTCCATCCATTTATAGGCAAATTTTATAACTTCATTTTTCCTAACAGCTGCATAGTATTCCATTGTGTAGATGTACCAAAGCTTCTTTATCCAGTCATCGATTTTCGGGCACTCTGGTTGCTTCCAGATTCTGGCTATTGTGAATAATGCTGCTATGAACATAAAAGTAGGGATGGTGTTTCCGCTGCGTATTTTTGGCTTCCCAGAGTAGATTCCCAGGAGTGGTATGGCTGGGTCAAATGGGAGTTCAATTTCTAGTCTTTGGAGGAATGTCCATATTGTTTTCCAGAAAGGCTGTACCAGCCAGCATTCCCACCAACAATGTTGTTTAATATTAAATCACTAGCACTGCAGACAAGAGAGGGAGGGAGTGAGGGAGGTAAGGAGGGAGAGGAGGGAGGGAGGGAGGGAGGAGGGAGGGAGGGAGGGAGGGAGGGAAGGAGGGGAGGAAGGAAGGAAGGAAGGAAGGAAGGAAGGAAGGAAGGAAGGAAGGAAAGGAAGGAAGGAAGGAAAGGGAAGGAAGGAAGGAAGGAAGGAAGGAAGGAAGGAAGGAAGGATGGATTCTAGACAGGATGAACAAAGGAAATGGAGGTTTGCCCCAAAAGATGATCTGACTGAATATATAAAGTTCAGGGTGATAGAGCATGGCAGAATGCTTACTTTGAACCTGTTGTTCAATATTAAATCATTATAACGGCAGACAAAGGAGGGAGGAAGAAAAGAAGGAAGGAAGGAGAGGGAGGAGGGAGGGAGGGAGGGAGGGAGGGGAGGGAGGGAGGGGAGGGAGGGAGGAAAGGAAGGAAGGAAGGAAGGAAGGAAGGAAGGAAGGAAGGAAGGAAGGAAGGAAGGAAGGAAAGGAAGGAAGGAAGGAAGGAAGGAAGGAAGGGAAGGGAAGGAAGGAAGGAAGGAAGGAAGGAAGGAAGGGAAGGAAGGAAGGAAGGAAGGAAGGAAGGAAGGAAGGAAGGAAGGAAGGAAGGAAGGAAGGAAGGGAAGGAAGGGAGGATGGATTCTAGAGAGAGGATGAACAAAGGAAATGGAAGTTTGCCCCTAAAAGATGATGTGACTGGAAGTAAGCCCTATATACAACAAGGAGGAAGAAATCAAACCATTTTTTTCCAGCTGACTTATATTATTTTGTAAGAAGCAGTTGTCAGTAGGCAAAGAAAGATCTGTTTCTTTAAACACTTTAACCAAGTATGCGCTTATTTAAAGAGGTTGTAAGGAACAAAAGATAGAGATCGGAGAGGATCACAATAAAAGCACAAAATCTCCAGAAATGAGTATCAGAGATCCAGAATCACATAAAAGTCAAATTCAGTCCACAGCTGTTTTTATGTCACTTTGCCTCCCTACGTGAAGATTGTCTTGTTCGGTAAGACATAGTCTTTTTTTTGGCCATCCATTCAATTTTCATTGAAATCGGGATTCCCTTCATGTTGTGTGATGATGTATAGGTGGGAAGGAGCAGTGGAGAATCTGAGAACAGGAATGCTGGTCATCGTGTTTTTGTCCAGCGTGGCGTGAGGTGGTGTGAGGGGTATAAACTGGGCAAATACTGAATTTCTGGCAGACCACATGGAAGAACATGTAGTACATATCCCAAATATGTGAACAATTTTTATTTTCCTCATGAAAGCTTCTCTTCTCTATTACCAAAGAGCCTAAATAGTGACTAAATGTGAGGGAAGAGGGAGGGAATCAGCTAAAATGTCAGAAAGTCCCGGGAGCAAGCCTAAAAACAGAAAACAAAGTTGTTCATGAGTTCAAGTTCAAGCAACCCAATACTGAAGTAGAAAATAGACTTTTGTTATCTGTCTACCCATCTAACTCCTACGAGCCACTAACCAGTTGTGCCAACAAGCTGGCCTGGTACACACCTATTCTTCTTCTTCCGAGGCAAGAACCAGATACAGACTTAATGCTAAAGTTCCCCATGCATGTTTTCTGATCCCTTCATTCGTTTGGGTTGACCCAATAAAGGTGAAATTGATGTCAAAACATTGCATGCCTGTAAATCTAGCATGCATGCAATTATAAGACAGTTCCTAAATTAAATTCATTTGAAAAATTAAATATTGCATAGTCATAAAATAATCACTCTCAAAAAATTAAAATCTAACAGTACTTTCTTAGAGTTCCGTGAGTCACCTGTTAACAAGAGTATTTGGAATAATACAAAAGTTCTAGAGTTCCATTTCTTAATTAAAATTCTTTAGTCAAAAATTGTATTGGTGGCACCATGATTTGCAATGTTATTAATTTTGTGCATGCAGTGTTCTACCACACCTTCCACCAGTACACCCATTTACCTCCACCATTACCTCAATGTCTCTACTATTTGCAGTATTAAGAAGGTTTATTATTCAGATAACAATTATTTGTAGAGAGTAGCTGCAGGCATGACTTATTCAGATGTTGAGCATTGCCAGAAATCCTATAACTCTGCTTTACCTTCCCCTATAGGCTTCATATTTAGGTAGGTTCTAAATTTGGTAGAGAAAATATGACTGTCTGTAGTGCCATGCTTAATTCCTGCTAGTTTGGCATCTGAAGTAGAAAACTGTAATGATCTGTCTAGCAGTAACCTTGACTTGATTTGCTGGGACATGACTTCTGTGATGTACTCAGTGCTAGTCAGGCACTGTGGTTTGGGAAGGAAGAGACTGTGATAGACTCACTTTCATTCACTTCCACCTTGGAGGCAGGAATTACAGTCAGACTCCAGAAACTGCAAGCATCTTAAATAAATGATTTGGTTGCTTGACACTAAATATACTCACTATTTAACTATACATTTAAAAATTGGTTAAGGTGGTAAGTACATTTGCCATGATTACAATTTTGAAAGATGGAGGGTGGTAGCTTCCTCAGTGGGAAATTAAAGATAAATTAGTACATAGATGAAATGCGGAGGGGAAGAGGGAGCTGAAGTCCAGAACCAACACAGTCAAGTGCTGAGACCAAACCAAATGTATCATCTCTCTCATGGGCATGAATTACTTCAAACTAACAAAGGGAATAAAGGGGAAAGCAAAACTCTTTCACAGTCCTCACCAACAAGGAGCCACTAAGGGATATAACTGGTACCAGGGATAAGCAAATGTGGCTATAGAGTCCTTAAGCTCACAGAGACTCTCCACTTCTAACTACAACCCTATCACCATCATAAAATGTATGCCATATGTTCCAAGTTACTTGCTGCTGCCATCTTCAAGAAAGAAGTGAATCAGGGAGGCATTTCTCCTCAGGACATAGAAGTTGGGGTTCTGTCTGTTCACCCGAGTTCTTCTCAGCAGACAGGTGTCTGAGGTAGATCAGCACAGCAATGCCTGTCAGGTGTTCATCCTTGCATACACATCTTGCCATTCCATTTTCTATGTCAGGATACACACTAGATGGTTCTATTTGTTCCAAATGCTAGTCATCTCCCAACCAGTCCTAATTCCTTAGTATTTCCTGCCCTTTCAGATGTCTCTTCTTGGTGTTCCCACCGGCTGCTGTGGCTCAACTCTCTCCTTCAGGCTTCTTGATCACTGCAAGCATTTATCTCATAGTTGACTCCAGGCCTCCTCCTTCAGCTTCATTTTTTTTTCAGTTTTTATCTTTTATTTTTTAAAAAATATTTTATTATACCACCGTGAGATATACAATTACAAAGATGTTCATATTTGGATTTTGGTCATACAGTGTCCCAGCACCCATCCCTACACCAGTGCCCATTTCCCACCACCAATGTCCCCAATACCCTCCCCCTCCTCCCCTAGCCTGCCTCTATGGCAGATTCTTTAGGTTTTTTTCTCTTTCTCTCTCTCTCTTTTCCCTCCCTTCCACATTGTGGATTATAATACATACATCAAGAGGTTGTCATGTGTATCTGCCTGTTTTTAATGCTCAGTTCTAGGTTGGTATTAGCACTTTTTTTTTTGCTTTTTGGGTCACACCCGCGATGATCAGGGGTTACTTCTGACTCTGCACTCAGGAATTACTCCTGGAAGTGCTCATCCTCCTTCAGCTTCAGACCTTTTCATGGTCTCTGTTATCACGTAGTTTGGCACAGTGGGATTTCGGTTGTTCAATGACTATCCCTGCCACTGCATTCAGGAGTGATCTGCAATGGGGTTTAGGGGACTGTATATGGTAGCAGGGATTGAACTGGGATAGACCGCATGTAAGGCAAGTACCTTACCTCCTTTCCTGTCTCTCTGGCTCTTTTTCAATTGATCTATGTTCCTATCTCCTTCTTCAGGTACCTAAACCAAGGTTAACGTTTTAGCTAATTCTTGCCTTTTAATTGTCTTATGGGATCTCTTTGAGTACTTATGTAACCACCAGAGTAATACAACTAATGAGATTTTACTTCTATCTTTCTAGTTTTTAGGCCCCTCTATGGGTTGTATTACTGTGCTCTATCAAAGCATCAAAGAGCCAGAGTATCACATCATCCTTTGGTTTCCACATTAATGAAGACTAACTTGAAAATATTTAATTGGTTAGAAAATGCTCTTCCAATTCATTTGTCACAAATATATTCGAAGTTTATTGAAAACTTTTGTATGTTTTCAAATAACACCAATAACTTGAGAGAGAAAAGAGATAACCTGCCGTAGAGGCAAGCTAGGAGATGGGGGAGGAATTGGGGGCATTGGTGGTGGGAAATGGGTACTCGTGAAGAGATGGGTGCTGGAACACTGTATGACTGAAACCCAAACATGAACATCTTTGTAATTGTATATCTCACGGTGGTATAATGAAAATTTATAAATAAATAAATAAAAATAATAATAAAATAAAATAAAAAAGAGGCCAGACAATAATATAGTGGTTTGGGTGCTTGCCTTGCATGTAGTGAACCCAGATTCAATCCCCAGGTACTTATGATCACTCAAACCCTGCCTGGCAGTAGTGGTTCCTGAGCACAGAGACAGAGTAAGTCCTGAGCACTGCTAGATGTGACCCAAGAGCAAACAAAGAAAAAATCATAATAAAAGAAGGAGGGTGGGGAGATCACAAAATGCCCTTAGCCTTTCCAATCTTAAATTACTCTTTGAGGTCAGAGAGTTAGTACGGAACTTAGGTAACTGCCTTACATGCAGCCAGCCCAGGTTCAATCCATAGAACTGCATATGGTTCCCTGAGCACCACAAAATATGACCACAGAGGGTAGAACCAAGAATAGTCACTGAACTCACTAGTGTGGCACAAAATCCCAACTGTTCTCCCACAAAAGATGAAAATTCTTTTGAAGGAAAAATATTTTTTGAGAGTTCCAGCTAGTTCTAAGAGAATAAACTATATCAACGTTCCCTCTATCTTTTTCCTAATTAATTTATTCCATTCATTTTCATTACCCAGTAGAAATCTAAAAGTTTTTTATGAACAGACTTAAATCTAGACGCCACTTAAATCAGATGCTACTTAAATCTAGTTCTCTTAAAGAATCTCTAAAGTCAACTGCAGAATTTTTTATTTTAACTCATTGCTGTGTGGTTCCAAGTACTAATTCTTAGAAAGTAATTATTTTCTCCATTTCCCTTGATGTATAGTGGTATTGTGCTTATCCTTTTTCTTAAAAATAAAGCTACATCCACTAGGCACACAGTTACTCTTTATTGTTATCAAATATAAACATCTTTAATATTAACTTCCTTTCCTAAGTAAAAGAAACATTGCATGTCAGTTTTTAGTCATGAATCTTAATTTGAGATAGCTTTCTCTTTTAAGAATATTTTATTATAATGCTGTGAGATAGACATTTACAAAGCTACTCATGATTGGGTTTCAGCCATATAATGTTGCAGCATCCATCCCTCCACGAGTGCACATTTTCCATCACCAGTGTCCCAAATTCCTTCCCCCTTCTCCAGCCTGCCTATGTTACAGGAAATTTTTCTTCCCTCTCTTTCTCTCTCTCTCTCTCTCACTTTCTCTCTCAATCTTTTTCCTCCTTCTCTTACACACTGTGACTTGCAATAATACATTTAGGGGTTATCATGCATATATCCCTTTGCCTACATTCAGTGCTCAGTTCTACTCTGGCATTACCATTTCCAGCAATTAGTAGAACTCTGGTATATATTTATATCCCACAAATGAATTCAGTCATTCTATATCTGTCCTTTATCTTCTGACTAATTTCACTAAGAATTATAATCTCCATGTCCATCCATGTGTAGGCAAATTTCATGACCTCCTTTTTCCTGACAGCTGCATAATATTCCATTGTGTAGATATACCATAGATTCTTTATCCAGTCTTCTGTTCTCAGGCACTTAGGATGTTTCCAGATTCTGGCTATTGTGTATAGTGCTGCGATGAATATAGAAGTACAGATGGTGTTTCTGGTGTGTGTTTCTGGGTCTCCCAGTAGTGGCATTGCTGATCAAATGCAATATTAAGAAGTGGGGAGAATAATAGAAATTTCCTCAAAGAAGAAATTTTAATGGCCAAAAGGCATATGAAAAAGTGCTCTTCATCTTTAATCATCAGGGAGATGCTAATCAAAACAACAATGAGATAACATCTCACACCTCACAGACTGGCAACACATCCAAAAGAGCAAGAACAGCCAGTGCTGGTGCAGATGTGGGGAGAAAGGGACTCTCATCCATTGTTGGTGAGAATGTTGACTGATCCAGCCGTTTGGAAAACAATATGGACATTCCTCCAAAAATGAGATAGTTTTATTTTCCAGTAACATGTTCTAAGAGTGATATAAAAGGAATGATATGTTCCTCAAAGGGTTCTTCCTAGAGTAGTATGTGATAGAAGCAAAATCGGAAATGGTAATACCAGCCTAGAACTGAGCATTGAATGTAAACTAAAGGATATACATGATAACCCCTAAATGTATGTATTGCAAGCCACAATGTGTAAGGGGAGAGAGAGAGAGGAAGAGAGAGAGAAAAGAAAAGTGACTGCTATAGAGGCAGGCTGGGGGAGGGAGGAGGGAATCAGGGGATATTGGTGGTGGAAAATGTACACTGGTGGAAGAATGGGTGCTAGAACACTGTATGACTGAAACCCAAACATGAACATCTTTGTAACCGGATATCTCATGGTGCTATAATAAAAATTTTTCAATAAAATACACTTTGCTAAGAAAAAAAAACTATTATGGTTAAGTCTATAGAGGCTACAAATTTGTTTTTATGAAAATGTATGAGCTCTGACTTAAGTGGTGGGCTAGGTTGCATTCTATTAAGCTTCCTGCTCATAAACAATCTTAAGCTGTGAAAAAACGTTTTCAAATGTATTTGGAGACACCCCCACCGAAATGGCAGTCAAAGGCAGGCATGCATTCAGATGATTCAGCTTTTGAAAAAAAATAACACAGGATGAGATATGTGTTTATAAGAAAACAAGAAAAGGGCAGTTCTATATATATAACTCTTGCAGAAAGTCACAGCTGTATTTGAAGACAGAGAATCAAATTTGGAGCTATATGAATGGATGAATATATAGGGAGAAATCACTAGAAGAAGAAAACCTAGGATTTCCCAAATTCATATATAAACTTTCCATAATATATGACTGAGTCCTATGCCTTTATAAAAGTAAACATCAAAGGGTAAGAAGAAAATTATAGCTAAAATATTAAAGCTAAAATGGAAGTTCAGCTATCTGTATAAGGAAGACAGAATTTTCATATCAGAATGGCTTGGTAATTATCTCCAGCTTTTTATTGGAATTCTATAAGGTCAGCATCTTAGGCATTGTGATTTTACCTAACACCCTTTAATTATTACTAAAGGAATCACTGTAGAAATAAGAACAAAACTTGCGTAGACCCACCATTAAAAGCCTGACCCTATGAGTTCCAGTTTTTTGTAGCATACAATGGACAAAAATCTAGTATATGACTTAAATAGTTTTCTATGTGAGAGAAAATAAGAAAATGTAGCTTATTGTTAGAAAGAAAAGTTAGATTAATAGGAACAAACCCAACAGCAACAGATGACTGAGATATTAGAATTAGGAAGCTTGAAAATAAGTTAAACAGATGTCTTAATCTGAAGGGAAGGAGACATGTGATAAAAAATCACAGAAAAGAGAGCTGCCTCTTTAAAGAATGAGGCAAAAATGCTAGACTTGAAAAACATAAAATTAAAATTTTTCATTTGTTATCAGAGAGATGCAAATCAAAACAATAATGAGATATGTGCCAGAGACCGGCACATATCCTGAAGAGCAAGAACAACAAATGCTGGCGTGGATGCGGGGGACTCTCATCCATTGTTAGTGTAAATGTCGACTAGTACAGCCTTTTTGGAAAACAATATGGACATTCCTCCAAAGACTAGAAATTGAACTCCCATTTGACCCAGCCATACCACTCCTGGGAGTATACCCTTGGAAGCCAAAAACACACAGCGGAAACACCACCCCCCACGTTTATGTTCATAGCAGCATTATTCACAATAGCCTGAATCTGGAAAAAAAACAGAGTGCCCGAGAATAGATGACTAGATAAAGAAACTTTTGGTACATCTACACAATGGAATACTATGCAGCTGTCAGGATAAATGAAGTTATGCAATTTGCCTATAAATGGATGGACATGGAGAGGATCATGTTGAGTGAAATTACCCAGAAAGAAAGAGACAGATATAGAATGACTGCGCTTATTTGCATGACATAAATATATATGTGCACACATTATGATACCAATATCCAAGGTCAGGCGAAACATGGATTAGGAGGTCTTGTCAAAGGTGGAAATTATCACAAACGTGTGGGAGTCAGAGGCTAGGTAAGACAGAGAATGGAACAGTGTGCAAATGATTATCGAAAGTCCTGATACCAACCTAGAACTAAACATTAAATACAGGCAAAAAGATACACATGACAACCTCTTACTGTATGTATTGTAATACACAATGTGGAAGGGAAGGAAAAGAGAAAGAGAGAGAAAGAGAAAGAAATGAAGAACCTGCCATAGAGGCAGTCTAGGGGAGGGTGGAGGGAACCGGGACATTGGTGGTGGGAAATGGACACTGGTGGAGGGATGGGTGCTGGAACACTGTATGACCAAAACCCAAATATGAACATCTTTGTAATTGTATATCTCACAGTAGTAAAATAAAATATTTTTTAAATCTAAAAAATATAAATAGAATGTAAAATTTTTTTTAATTTGATGGAACAAAAATGACTGATGAACTTGAAGATGTCACAGTTTATCTCAACTGCATCACCAAAGCAAACAAAGCATTAAAATTAACACCATGTCAGAAACCTAAGGAATAATTGTGAGCTCTCTATATAACAGTCTTAGAAACAGGAAAAATGTAATAGGTAGAAGAGACAAGCAATCATGCATTGTATAATAGGTCAATTGACAGTGGAACACGTAATGCGTTGATCCTTGTAGCTTTTATTTATCTTAGACTATACCATCTTCATCTATGCAATTACAACTAGATGACCTTTTCACAGTGACAAAGAACAGGTGAAGAGCCTGGGAAACAGTTTAAAGGCCTGGAGTGTGTGCTTTTTTTTTTTTTTTGGGTCAAACTCGGTAATGTTTCGGGGTTACTCCTGGCTTTTCACTCAGGAGTTACTCCTAGCAGTGCTCAGTGGACCAAATGGGATGCCAGGGATCAAACCTGGCTTGGCCAGTGCAAGGCAAATGCCCTACCCACTGTACTATCACTCTGGCCCCAAGCCTCTCATACAGGAAGTCTGAGTTTGATTCCTAGTACCAATCTGGTATTCCAGGAACTTCTGGAAGTGATCACTAAGTATCACCCAGTGTAGCTCAAAACAAACTTTTTTACAAAAGTGTGGATATAGGGATATCATCAACAATTTACAAATAACATGTCACTAATCCAAAAGAAGTTTAAAAAGAAGTGGGTCACAGTCCATGAAGACAAAAATACAAACAGACTAAAGGGTATATACCAGGCTCATATACAAAATTGGCTTAATTGCCACGTGGTGGCCACCATTTTGTCCTATACGTGGCGGGGGTCCTAGCCGGGAATCATAAGCACAGGATTTTTCCTATTGCTGAATTGTATGTTTGAACCTGTGTTAAGTAAAGCATTTTATTTTTTTTTTTATTTTTTTTTTTTTGGCCTTTTTTGGGTCACACCCGGCAATGCTCAGGGGCTACTCCTGGCTCTGCACTCAGGAATTACTCCTGGCGGTGAAGTAAAGCATTTTAAAACTTAAAAAAAAATTTTGGCTTAATTGCAACCCGATCATGAAACCATTTATCTCATGGTGATTTAATTTTTTTAAAAAATTTTTAAAAAAGGCAAGTTTAGGCACAGCTGCGCCGATGGCCCATGTGGAGCAACCCATGGAGTCTCTGAGGAATCGGCTGGTCCCCAGACAAGCCCAATGTAGCTCCTAGGGTAAAACAGTCATATGGGAGGAGGCCTGCTGGCCAGAGGTGGAGCAGGGATTTGGGCTCCCCTCCCCTTTGCTCCATGCCAGTAGGCGTGGCTATGGGCTCACAGCCTCCACAACTAGATGAAACGGACAAAGGACAGGCCAGACATACGCACAGCTGCACCAGCGAGCGGCTAATCATCTGCCATGCCACAAGAGCGACCATGCACACAAGAGTCTTAGATAACAATGTAGACTAGGACCAGATCCGTCCCAGGATCTTTCACATCTGTACACTGTAATGATTGTTGTAGTTGTAACAAACTGCGGAGGTTGATGGGGAATGAGGAACTATAATGTCACACTAGAACTCACTACTGAATATACACATAGAGACTTGCATCATAAACCGTAAGGCAAGTCACAAAGTGCAAGAGAAGAGAGAGAGAAGTACAGAGACAGAAACAGATAGAAAGGAAGGAAGGAAGGAAGGAAGGAAGGAAGGAAGGAAGGAAGGAAGGAAGGAAGGAAGGAAGGAAGGAAGGAAGGAAGGAAGGAAGGAAGGAAGGAAGGAAGGAAGGAAGGAAGGAAGGAAGGAAGGAAGGAAGGAAGGAAGGAAGGAAGGAAAGATAAGGTGCCTGCTATAAGGTCAGGCTGGGGTTGAGTGGGAGGGAGTGTTGAGACACTGGTGGTGGGAGTGGGGCACTGGTGGAGGGCTGGTGCTGGAACACTGTATGACAGAGACCCAATTGTGAACATCCTTGTAATCGTGTATCTCAAGGTGGTATAATAAAATTTTTAAAAATAAATAAATAAAAAGGCAAGTTTGTTCAGACCACACTGCCCAGTACTGGCTCTTGGAAAGCTTGAAGGTAGAGAAGGGAGCATCAGTGGTTCTTAGACAAACATGCCTTTAGAGATAAGGCATTTACAAATAAGAAGGACATACTGAATTAAAAAAAAAATCCAAAAAAAATTTTTCTAAACATTAAAGACTCTAGAATTGTGCCTTAATTTAATTTTATTTATGTACATTGGGTAATGAATCAGGGAATTAAGAGCTCAAAGTTTTCTTATAAATGACAGAAATGAAATTTTCTAGATAAACTAAAATGCTTGGCATTATAAAAGGAGTCTAGTCTTTCTGATGAAGACTTAAGCTGAGCAGAGAGATTCTAATTTAGACCATTTACTCCACGACTCAGACTAAGTGTGTTCATCCTCTAGGACCGTATTCTCTGCTATCATTGGAACCTGACTTTGTTCTCAAATGTTTGATGAAATTCAATATGATCACAAATATAAAAGTACCAGTGACACTAGAAGATCTTCAAAATATGTTGCTTCTTTCTTCTTAGACCTAGTCTAACACAGATATTAGAATGTAACAGGAAATTTTTGTGGAAATACAGATAGGATAATTGCTTTGGTATAGACTATAATTGGTGTTCTTTAACTCATCTTTCGAGATGATAACTCATCTCTCCTGAGGCCTATATACCTGCATTTTTTTTCATTGTATTCAGTTTTCATTTAAATATCACACCAGGTTCTTTTTTGTTTTGTTTTAGGGGCACATCCAGCAGTACTCAGGGTTCACTCTGTCTTCAGAATCCCTCCTAATGGGGCTTTATTTGTGGTGCCAGGAATCAAACCTGGTTTGTGTGCATGTAAGACAAGCACCCTACCAGCTCTACTATCTCTTAGGTCCACACACTTGGTTCTTTTTTTTTTTTTTTGGGGGGGTTCACTGGGATCAGAACCATTAATTGTAATACATATCAATTTGATATCTACAATAATATATTTTTTTGCAGTGCTAGACATAAAATCAAAAGCCTCACACATGCAAGACAGAGCTCTACTACAGAACTCCCCACCCCAGTGCCACGCATATATTTTGTAAAGTATATATCCATAGTGTTCTCTTTGCTTAATATTTTTCCCCTGACAATGATATTTTTTTTAGAAGGAACGAATAAAAATCCTAGAGGAAATGGATTAAAAATATTTTCCCCCTCAACATATTTCCCATTGTGTTACTTCAGTGTTGGTTTCAAATATATTCAACCTCTTAACGGCATGTCCTAGGTTTAGTATTCCTAGGTGAGATACCTTAATACCCTCCTCTATATATATATTTAGAGAAATCGGACCTGAAAGAATGGCTTTTTCGACCTTCATCTGTGCATAGTTTTTCTCTGAACTTGACACCAGAGAGTGTTTTGTCTATCTAGTCATGTGTAGTTCCCACCTTACTTATAAGATTCCTGTCACCGAAATGAAATATGAGATCTCGACTCCCCAGTTTGCATTGCTTTAGAATTCTGCCCAAGGGAATACTTGTTCATTATGTGAGTACTTTGCAAATCAGGGGAATTGGAAAAAAAACTACTAACCCCATGCGATTTCATTTCCCTCCCATAATGTTACTATGGCAACTCAGCATCCCTCTCTCCTTCTCTTCTGTCAGTTTCATACACTGCCTTTCTGGCAGCAGCCTCCCTTGAGTCCAGGAATTGCCTTTGTCTAGCATTTTTCAACTGAGATTATTGTATGCAACTGAAGAAGTAATGTTGTTAGTCCAGGCTACACTATATATTAATTGTAAATTTTCAGAGAATAAAGAACGTAAAATTTCTTATATTAATGTGGAAAAACACGTTCTAAATTTAGGTAGAGGAGTACACAGGCTCACTGCACAATATTCACAGCTTGTTTATGTATTTATGTGTTTATTTATTTATTTAATTTCCCCTTAATTTTTATTATACCACCAGGAGATACACAATTACAAGGATGTTCATAATTGAGTCTCTGTCATACAGTGTTTCAGCACCCATCCCTCCACCAGTGCCCCATTCCCACCACCAATTACCAAACATTCCCTCCCATCCAACTCAGCCTTCCCCTATAGCAGGCACCTTTTCTTTCTCTTTCTATCTCTCTGTCTCCTTCTCTGTCTTTCTCACTCTCCTCTTAGACTTTGTGGCTTGCCCTCCAGATATTAACAGTTTATGATGCCTCTATGCGTATGTTCAATAGTGAGTTCTAGTGTGACATTATAATTTCCCATTCCCCATTAACCTCCCCAGTTTGTTGCAACTAGAATGATCCTTATAGTGTATAAATGTGAAAGATCCTAGAAAGACCTGGTCCTAACCTCCGTTATTGTCTAAGACTGTCACGTGGCCACAGAGCAGCCATGTGCCGGGTGCAGCTGTGGGTCTGGAGTGTCTCTCTTCCGGGGTTGCTAGCTGTGGGGGCTGGGAGCTCACAGCCACACCTGCCAACATGGAAGTGGAGGAATGAGAGAGGAAGAGCCCAAATCCCCGCACCAAGACCAGCCAGCGTCCCCCACTCCCGCCCCGCACGTGTGAGTGAACTCTTGGAGCTATGTTGGACAAAGCCAGGGGCTGGCCAAGCCATATACTACCCTCCGGAACTCCATGGACTGCTCCCGCGTGGGCTGAGCGTCGCAGCTCACAGCTTTTTTTTAAAGCTAGTTATGTACTGAATCAGCAAGCCTCTGATTTTAGAGGAAATGTTCTGATATTTCTCTTATTCTACTATTCCGGGAGTTATGAATTTTAGGACATATTCTTTATTCCATTTATAAGTTTTTATTGAGAATTTCATTTTTTCTGAAGTAAAAGTTATGTTTTAATAGTGCTTCTAAAAGTCAGAAAGATGATACAAAGGTTTAAGTTTCTTGCCTGCATGCAGCTGACTCTGGTTTAATCTCTGGCACTGCAAATGTTTCCCCAAGCACACTACCAGGAGTAACCCCTGAGCACAACAGAGCCAGGAATAGTCCCTATAAACTGTTGGATGTGACTAAATATCACTGTATCACTGTCTTCCGTTCATCATCAATTTGCTTGAGCAGGCACCAGTAACATCTCCATATGTCCTGTCTCATGCTAGTAGAGCCCAAGGGAATCTGCTTGCTCCAGGAACATAAAGAGCCTCAAACCATTACATCAGGTCATGGGAATGAGGTCTATAATTGTTACTGGCATTTCAAATATGACACGGGCAGCTTGCCAGGCTCTGCCGTGAGGATGGCATACTCTTGTAGTCACCTCTAAGCACAAAATGGGCCTTGTTTTAAAGATGATAAGGGGACAGGACTGAAGAAATAATAAAGCAGGCAAGGCTTTTGCCTTCACGTGGTCCTGTTTGATCCTTGGCACCCTCTACAGTCACCCACTTGGAGAGACACCAGAGCACAGAGTCAGGAGTAAGCCCTGAGCATTGCCAGATGTGGCCCAAAATACCATAAAAGGAAAAACTGGGCGAGGAAAATGAAATTTTTTTAAGCAATTGAAAACAATTTTTGAAAGACTAACCTTAGATTTCATTTATTTACTAGTTTTATTCTTTCATTTACTCATTTTATTAAGCAACTCCCATGGATATATTACTGAGTTAACTCTGTTAGCTCTGTGAATTTCAAATATCCCATAGACCTTGTGGTCAAAAAAAGACTAATTAGGGCCGGGGCGCGATAGCCCAGCGGGTAGGGCGTTTGCCTTGCACGCGGCCGGCTCATGCCGGCCGGGTTCGATCCCCGGCATCCCATATGGTCCCCTGAGCACCGCCAGGAGTAATTCCTGAGTGCAGAGCCAGGAGTAACCCCTGAGCATCGCCAGGTGTGACCCAAAAAAAAAAAAGACTAATTGAAATGATTAAGTGTAATATGAAATGTAATGTGAAATACAGTGCTAGCATCTGCTTTTCAGTGAATAGGTTTCACTTTACATCTCAAGAAAATTCCATGTAACTACTGGAGCCAAGTTAGGTAGGCAGAGACTGTGCTATCACAACATAAGCCTCCAATTAAATTAACTGTAACAAGGTGAGGGAGGAGGAATAGCCTTGGCAGAATTTTAAAAAACTTCCTTTAAGCACTCACTCCTAGGAAAATGGAGTTTCTTCTCCTGATCAAGGATCTGCCTTCTCTGGAAGTTTCAGATTCAAAGGTATAGACTCCAGAGGCATTCAAAGTTAGCCCAATTTGATGCCCAAAATTACTTCATATTTATTGGAAAATGTGTTTTCAGGACTACCAGTTAATTTAAGCAACCACATGCTAATTTAAGCATGGTCTCTCTTCAACCATTTTTTTGAGGGGGAATAGGGTGGGTTACACTAATTACTCTGGGCTTACTCCTAGCTCTGCACTCAGGGATCACCCTGGCCATGTTCAGGGAGCCATATGGGTTCCCAGGATTAAACTCAGGTCAGCTGCTTGCAAGTTGCCTTACCCACAGTCCTATCTTGCCGGTCCTGAAACAACCAGGTTTTTAAAATTTGTCCGTGTCTTTGCCTTTCTTATATCCACTTTTTACTGATAACATGTCATTCTCTCTTTATCCCCATCTTTGTGCCGGGAAGAATTCTATTCTATGGGTCCTCTCTTCTCTTTCTGATCCACTGTGATCTTTATAATGTCAATGTATATAACATTTAAATCTTTAACAGTCACAATGCAATGCACACCTTCTCCCCCCCACTCACCACGCTGACCATACACAGAATACCAGATGAAAAGTGGCAGGTTCCTCAAAAGTCATGTGCACAAAACAAGACATAATCAGGGTAGAATGGTCATACTTACTTTGAAACAAAAAGCTTAAGAAAGATCCTGTACTGCAAAAATAGGAAATTTGGAGCTGGAGACAGCGGAAATGGAACTTCAAGCTACTTTAAAGAGAGTAGTTAGTAAGAAATAAGAAAATGGGAGACTTCTACCAGGAGCTGCAAATAGTTTGTTCCTTGGAGTAGAAATGAAAGGAGTGACAGTCAATTTAGTTGGCTGTCACTTTGCTAATATGAGGGATTTAGATTTAACTGAGGAATCAATGAGAGGGAAAAATTTACTACAAATGTTGTTTTTTGATTAAAATCTGGGTGACAGTGGGTAAACTCAACCTCTCATTTTTTCTCTTTTTTTCCATCCAATCTTACAGTGAGTCACTAAGGACCCATTTTGGACTTGCTGGGTTTAGCCAGTATTGTTTCCTCATGTCTTAGAACACTGTGAGGCTAATTAAAGATCTTACTTTAACTCCAGGCACTGGTTTTCCATCGACCAGTGAATATACCAGCAGTCAGGTTGGTACTTTCTGTGCAGCCAGACTTAGGGATATCTTTCTTTATACAGTGTATGGGACATCTTCTGCCAGAATACTGGCTATTTGAAGGGTAGTCGTATTTGGAAAATGCAGAGCAAATTTGCAGAAGATCCAAAGGAACCAGACACTTGCATTCTGTGTTAAAAGTGCAAAACCACAGTGGAAAGTTAACCTTGAAGGGACTGAGGATGGATGCCCCCAGGTTCACCATCATAACAAGGAGCTACAAAGAATGAAGGCTAGAACAACAGCACTTCACAGCTTTGCACCCTTGAAAAGGCCACCTTTTCTAACCACGTCTCCAGGGATCCTCTAAGTATTTAATAAGCAAACCCCAGTGGCAACTTTCAAATGGTATACAAATAAAGGCTCAAAGCAGCCTAAAATTTGATCATAGCTTCTTTGTCTTAAGATATTCATGTGGTTGGGATGCTATCAGCTCGTAACTTCTGCTCATTCTGAATCTAGCCTGTATGGCCTTGGTTAAGTAATTGAACTGACTCAGATGGGTACAGTTGAATTCAAGAAAAGGAAGGTGATCTCTTTCACACTGGGTAATTGTGAGAATGAAAGATGATGCTGTGGATTTGCTTCAGAATAATACAAGAAAAAATATCAGGTTGTGACAGGGTCCGGAGTGCTGGGGTTGAGCATCAAACTCATTGTAACTTTGAAATTTCCTGTAATTAAAACCTCTGTAAAAGATGAAATCTGCAAAAATATCTGTTAGGCATAGTATACTTCAAAGGATAAGGAAATTGTGATTGATTTTGCTTCAAGATAATCAAGCACTTTGCCATCAGTATTAGTATTTTGCTAAGGGATGATAATTCTCCAGGCTCATTGAGTTTGTCTAAAAAGAATATTTTTCCTGTATGACCATATTTTGAAAATGCTCTCACTAGTTGTATGTTACATCATATTCCATTTAGGAGATAATAAAGTAAACAAATGTGGTCTTTGGGTACATTAATCATCATACCTCAGAGTCTGGGTAAAGTGTTTTTTTAATTGGATTGAACATATAATTATTGTATCCTTTCTTCTTCAGTTACTTGCAGGTTGCACTTTGTAGTTTATTATTTGTTCTCTGATTTTGTTTTACTCTATTGGGAAAATATGTTTTTAACCTGAAAGATTGTTATGTTGCTTTCTTTGGTTTATGAAAGCAAATGTTGTAAGATAGCATAAAAGGCTGTATATTTAAACATGCTCAAAGAATCTTCATACCAGTTCATGTAATATCTACAATTCAATTTTCATCTGTAAGGAATTTTAGTTCTAAAGAGATGTGGCTCGCAGTTTAGAAATAAGATTATATTTTATTGATCATCCATTAGAATAATTGGTCTCACTTGTAAGATATGCTTATACAGTCCAGAAAGTGATTTGAATGTAATGAATCCAATTTTGAAATATTTTTAAATGCTCAAAACTGAGCCTCCTACCTGCAGAGCATGGCATTAGCCCTTTGCACCGTATTTCCAGTCCCCAAATCTTTAAATCTATTTTTGCTATTTTCAACTGTGTTTGGACAATTATAATATTTCTGATCTGAGGTGATGCTTTAAAGTCTTAAATTCTCAAGAAACAATTAGGCCTTATTTAAAGTTATAGATCTTCTTTCCTCCAAAGACTAGAAATTGAACTCCCATTTGACCCAGCCATACCACTCCTGGGAATCTACTCTGGGAAACCAAAAATACGCAGCGGAAACACCATCCCTACTTTTATGTTCATAGCGGCATTATTCACAATAGCCAGAATCTGGAAGCAACCAGAGTGCCCGAAAATCGATGACTGGATAAAGAAGCTCTGGTACATCTACACAATGGAATACTATGCAGCTGTTAGGAAAAATGAAGTTATAACATTTGCCTATAAATGGATGGACATGGAGAAGATTATGTTGAGCGAAATTAGCCAGAAGGAGAGAGACAGATACAGAATGACTGCATTTATTTGCATGGCATAAATATATATGTACATATTATGATACCAATATCCAAGGTCAAGTGAAGCATATATCGGGAGGTCTTGTCAAAGGTGGAAATTATCACAAGCGTGTGGGAGTCAGAGTTTAGGAAAGACAGAAAATGGAACAGGGTGCTAATAATAGTCGAGGGTACTAATGCCAACCTAGAACTGAGCATTAAATAGAGGCAAAAGGATTCACATGACAACCTTTTAATGTATGTTCTGTAATCCATAGTCTGGAAGGGAAGTAAAAGAGAAAGAGAGAGAAAGGGAAAGAAATAAAGAACCTGCCATGGAGGTGGGCTGGGGAAGGGGAGGGAACCGGGGATGTTGGTGGTGGGAGATGGGCACTGGTGGAGGGACGGGTGCTGAAACACTGTATGACCAAAACCCAAACATGAACTTTTTAATTGTAAAAAAAAATAAATAAATAAAGTTATAGATCTTAATAGCAAAGAGATATGATATGGTAATTAATAGGACCCTAGTATAAAATTATATTACATTACAAAAATTATGTGTGGGTGGAAAGTAGAATAGAAATGGTAATGCTAGAGGGAAAAGTACTTTGCGAAATTCTTGTTACAAATTCCTATTTTTTAAATTTTCATAATTTTGAATAAATTAATCTCCTTACAGAATTTAGTATCCACTGTATAGTTGGGGATTTTGTGGGGAGTATTTCTGGAGGCATTGATTTTGAGTCATACCCAACTATGCTCAGGGGTTACTCCTGGCTCTATACTCAGGAATTACTCCTGGCAGTGCTAGGGAAACCATAGAGGATGCTGGGTTGCAATGTGCAAGGCAAGCACCCTACCTGCTGTACTATTTCTCCAGCCACTCCACTCATTACTTTGAAGAGCAGCAGGCAGTTATAAGTGGAAATGTCTCTAGTATCATGTGTGGGAAGTAATATAGTTTGTAAGTGCTTATGGAAAAAATAATTCTCTAAATCAAAATATCAAATTATTTCATGAGGTCTTTGAGTAAATGTTCGGTATGTGTTAGTCCATATCACGTTGGGTATACAGTGACTCAAAAAAATACACTGCGTTTTTGTGTATAGACACTCCACCACTCAGCACACCCGCTGGTCAGTCTCATTGACTATCTCCTTCCTTCTGCAGGACGGGCTGACACCTTTGCACTGTGGGGGCAAGGAGGCGGCCACGAGCAGGTGGTGGAGATGCTACTCGATCGAGCTGCCCCCATCCTTTCAAAGACCAAGGTAAGATCTTCTTAGCATGGCTTCCTTTGACTGGTTACTAACTCCAGGTTTTTAATTGCATGAATAGTATTATTTATTAGAACAGTAAATTAGTTTTGTTATTGTTGCACCATTGATCTGCAATAAGTTTCTCAAGTACATCTTCATACCACAATAGATGTGTATTCCCATACCAAAGTTTTAAAACCATTAATCAGGGGCCGGAGTGATAGCTCAGCGGGTAGGGGCGTTTGCCTTGCAAGCAGCCCACCTGGGTTCAATCCCGGCACCTCATATGGTCCACCTAGCACCACCAGGTATAATTCCTGAGTGCAGAGCCAGGAGTAACCCTGAGCATTGCTGGGTCTGACCCAAAAAAAGCCAAAAAAATTTTAAAAATTAATAAAACCATTAATCATACAAATTTATCCCCTCTTCCTGATCCTTGTGTCTCCCACCTTCCAAGTGCACCTCCACCATGTTTCTAAAAGAAATTTGGCCAGGAAATAATAGAATGATATGTTTGAAATAATAATGGACCTGTGATGTAGCTCAGTGGTAGAGTGCCTTGCACTTGGGAGGTCCTGAGTTTGATCCCTGGTACCACCAACATAACAGCCGCCCTGCCATCCAGAAATCCTCTACCTACAAAATCCTAACCCTAACCCTAACCCTAACCCTACAAAATCATTCAAACATGCTGGAGACATCAAGTCTCTCCAAAGGAAACAAAAACTAATGGAGTTTATTACCATCATACCTGCCTTACAGGAACAATTTAAAGGAGTGTTTATTTGTTTTGTTGGGGAGGACCACATCTGGAAGTTTTGAGTGGTTATTCTGGCAAGTTTGGGGGGACCATTTCAGATGCGGGAATTGAACCCAGGTCAGAGGTTGACCAGGTGCAAGGCAAGTGACGCACTTGCTGCATTATCTCTCTACCCTGAAATGAGTGTTTCTACGAAAAGGAAAAGGTGTGTTAAATTTTAAATAAAGTGACAAATAGAAAGACAGAATCTGATGCGTTAAAGGGGAAAATGGACAGACTCTTTTCCTCCTAAGGGAAAATGATGACATCATTTTAGTTAGCTTTTATAATGACTATGTTCCCCCAATTTTTTAAGAACCTTGAAATAAATGGAATCTTATGAAACCTTAAGCAGAATACACTATTACACAGGTTTGTGGCGTTTTGTATGGGTTTGAGGACAAACCTGACTGTGCTCAGAGCTTACTCCTGGCTCTGTGGTTAGGGACCACTCCTGGCAGAGCCCAGGAAACCATATGTGCTGCTGGACATGGAACCAGGTCAACTGCATGTAGGCAAGTGCACTACTCCTTTAGTATCTCTAGTCCCAGCATTTAGTTTTGCACTTTGCTTTTGTTTTGTTTTAGTTTTGTCTAGGAGATTTAGTGCTTGACTTTATCAAATTTTTTATAATTCTTGCAGTCTTTTATCCAGCAGATTTTTGTTCATTGTATGTGACTTCCGCCTAAACCAGTCTTTTCCTTTCACGTAGTCCTTTTCTATCTTTTTCTACTCCATTGTTATCTTCAGTCATTTCTTTTCTCACTGAACCTTTATAATAGCTATTTTCCCTCCCTTCTTCCTTTACAAACTCAGTTCCACGTTGCAGGCTGTGGTCATATAAATCATCAACCAAATCATGTCAGCCTCCTGTCTAAAAGTCCTCCAACACTTATTAATTCCTATTCTCCTTCAAATTAATTTTGATTTATCAAAGCAGATGCACTTAGTTTAAAAATCAAGTCCCCAGAGAGGTAAGGCACAGATAAAGTACAGTGAGTAAGGCACTTGCCGTTTATGCAGCTGACCTGGGTTCCATCCCCAGCACCACATACGGCCCCCCTGACCCCACCAGGATGCTCTCTGATCTCAGAGCCAGGAGTAAGCACTGAACAAGCTGGGACTGGCTCCCCAAAATCAAATCATAAAAAGTCTCTTACTTTGCCTCCTTTGGTCTCCTGTTTCTGAGAAATCTTCGTTTTCCCCTTCTATACTAATATTTCATAGTTACTTGTTTATATCTATGTGTATTATATTTATATATAATATATAGTACATAGTATATAGTATGTGATATATAATATATATAAACAGCAATCTTCTCTGATAGCTTCTTTTTTTTAATTTATTTTATGTTATTATTTCCCCCTCCCAAATTTTATTACACCATTTTAGACATACAATTGAAAGATGCTCATGTAGAGTTTTGGTTCTACAGTGTTCCAACACCCATCCCTCCACCCAAACCCATCTCCCATCACCAATGCCCCCACCTCCTCCCCCCCCCACACCTCAACTACTTGGCGGGTTCTGTATGTCATTTCTCTCCTCTTTATCTCTCCCTCCTGCCAAACTTTCCTGCACATCATAGAATGCAGTGCATTAAAAGACATCACTGTTACCACTATTTTAATGGACCGCGTGGCCGCTTGCAACCTGGGCTCAAACTGGTTTTGCTCTGTTAATCTGGTCGTGAGGCAGTTTCTCAGTGTCCAGACAGCGAAAATGGTGGCTAATGTGGTGGGCGAGTCTCATCCGGCTGCTTCCGGGACCCCCAGAGGTGATGGGCCCCCTCCCAAAACCCATCTGCCCTCCCGGGGACCCCATAGTCAGCTGGGCCCAGGGCAAACTGAGTTCCAGCTTCCCCAGCCGCTTGTGAGGCTCTTCATACTATGGCAGCTCCTGGGCTGGGCCACCAGGCTCGACAAAATGGAGGGGGATGGGCCGACCCCTGACTCCATCTGACAAATTCCCAGTGATTCCCGCTTCTGGGAGCCGCCTACCTGGGCCGAACTGGTTTTGCTCTGTTAATCTGGTCCTGAGGCAGTTTCTCAGCGTCGGACAGCGAAAATGGTGGCTAGTGTGGTGGGCGAGTCTCATCCAGCTGTTTCTTCTCTGATAGCTTCTTAAAGTATCCAGTTCTTGTTTCACAGATGTAAACATTTTTGTTTCCTTTCTGAATATATATAGGATAATTTGAATGCTAATTTTTTTTCCTGTCCTCATATGTCTGCCTCAGATTTACCCCCTCCCAAACACCCTCTCTCCCCCCTCTCACGCCATACTGTAGACTATGGCTCTTGCCTAGTGGGTGCTTCCCACAAATATCATACCTGACCTTAAGGCTTAGGGCAAGACTAGAATAGGCAGAGCTTCCTGGAGCATATTAGGTGGTGAAACAATAAAAGTCCTTGGATAACAAGATGAGTCAGCCTTTTTGTTGTTTTTGTGTTAACATGACAATGTTTTACAAGAGTATTTGCAAATGCTTATGTGTAAGTAATCTTTTTCTTTAGGAAGTTTGGTTCTTGGGGAGAATTCCAAGAATAGGAGTTCTCTCCTACACTGTCTTTTTTCTCTTCTCTTCCTGTTTGTTTTGGAACCATACTTGGAAGTGCCTGTGACTTACTTCCGACTTCCTGCTGGTGCTTGGAGGACCATATTGCTGTGCCAGGCAATTGTTCCAAGGATGACCATGGGCAAGGGAAGTGCATTAATGCATGTAGTATCTCTCTGGTACTTTTTTTAAGCACCAATTCTCAGTTTAAAGCCTCACCACTGCCCTCTCCACTGCTGGGCTCCTCCATCCCGACTCTCTCTGGGTCACTTTCTCCAGAAACTCAATTTTCTGATTTCCTGCAGGGAACATGAGGACTAATATCTTGTTTTGCTGCATTAGGCAAGGAATGGGGACCTGACAAGGTTCATATGCAGGTGAACCAATTTTGTTTTTAGCCCAGAATTTTCTTTGTCTTTCAAGATATTGCATCTCTTTATCCTCAGCCTTTTGGAAACTCTGCATGATAAGTAATTTTTTCTTAATTATACCAGCAGTTTGCTGGAGCCAGATTATGGAGTTTATCTGTTTCCAGTTCCCTATTCATTAATAATCAAGTTTGATTGCTTGAAATTTCTCATACTGGGAATCTATATGCCTTGGGAATAGACACAAACTACATTTTCGAGCTTTTCTTTCAGCTCAGCACTGTTACTCAGCACTTAAAGCACACCACTCACTTGCTTACACCCTCCACACACACTTGGCTTCAGCTTTCCTTTCTTCTGCATGAGGTAATACACTTCCATCTTCTCTCCATATTCCAGAACTGTACAGACCTTACGTGTCCAACTTTACTTTGGACTTATGTGGATGTGCCCTTGAATATTTTCCCTCTTAGTCCTTTTAATGTGTTTAGTGGCATTTTAGATGGGGAAATGCCCATGTTATATTTATTTAATTTATCTAGATGCATCCCCAGGCACCAGTACTAAACTCTTTACCTCACAAACTAACCATTTCTCTGCTTCATCTCCTATCTCACTTCTTATTCTCCATCTTCCCTAGAATATGCAGCATCTGTTGTTATTTCTGCTGTTCTCCATTTGTCCAGATTTCTACAATCTTCACACCTTTGTTTTCAACTCATGTCTTTTTATCAGAGAGGCCTGCTCCACTGCTCGCTCTCTGGCTCTCTTCCATATGAGAGAGCTTTACCTTTATTCAGTCAATGCCTGACACCTTTTTGTTTATTTTTGTTTGGGAGCCACACCTGCCAGTGCTCATGCTTACTCCTGGCTCTGAATTCAGGAATCACTCGTTGCCATGCTTAGGGGGCTTTATGGGATGCCAGGGATAAAACCCAAGCCAGCACAAGGCAAGCTCCTTACCTACTATCACTACCCATTATCACTCCAGGCCCAGAAACCTTTGATAAATATTTGTTGAAGGAATATGAATTGAATAAATACATTCCTGACTTTAAGACCAGAGTCCCATTCATTCTTCAAGGCTTTCTTCTTGGGGCCTGAGAGATAGGACAAGAGTCAGGTGCTTGTCCTGCACTTGGCTGACCCACATTGATCCCTGGCTCCACATACAGTTTCCCCAAACACCCCCCAGACTAAGAGCTGAGACCGGCTGGGTGTGCCCCATATTCCACCACCACCATGATTTTTATCTCTCTGATCTGAGAAAATCTATCACTTTCAGTTCAAAATGTCTGCTTCATGAGGACCTTATATGTATTGAAACCTCTCCATTAGGCTGGTGATTGTTTCTTCACAGTTTTATCCTTTCCCAGTAATCTCTGACATCAGGCACGACGTGGGCCTGAGCTCCACCAGCCCGAGGAGGTGACTGTGAAGCCACACCTGATGTCTAGGCACAGGAGTTGATTCTCACCACCCAAGATTTCTCATGGAGCCACAGACTCAGGCTGGAGCAAGAAATTGCTCTTTGAAGGAAAGAAAAGTCAGTCCTAGGCCTCACTCAGGGTTTCCTCAGGGTTCTTGTCTTCCTCACAGATAAAGAATTCTCAGGAGTAACCAGGCAGTGAAGTAAAACAGATTTTATTATGGAGGTTTTAGGACGGGGGAGGAGGGGAAGTGAGAGTAAGGTGCTCAAAGGAGAATGTGGGCTGCTCCAAAGGTGGAGAGCCCCAACTGACTTCCAAAGAGGGCTTTTATCTTGGGCTGGGATGCTCTGGAATCTTCTGCTGGGCCATTAAAGGTTAGTGGGGGTTAAGGGCTGGGTGGAAAAAGGTGGATCTAGCTTCCTCAGAGTCTATTGTTGGTTAATGGATCTCATCAAGTCTTGGTTCCTGGTTCCAAAAGGTGACAGCCTAAGGCAAGGACAGTTCACTGCCAAGAAGGTGCCCCCCTAGTCTGGCTGCCTCTGTTACTCTCCTTTTGAATTTTTATTTTTCTATTTAGGTTTTTTGGGTCACACCCCTGCGGCGCTCAGGGGGTTACTCCTGGCTCTGCACACAGGAATTACTCCTGGCAGTGCGCTGGGGACCATATGGGATGCCGGGGATCTAACCTGGACCTGCACAGACCTTCCGCATGCAAGGCAAATGCCCTACCACTGGGCTATCGCTCCGGCCCTCTGTTTAGGTTTTTAAGCCACACCCTGCAGTGCTCAGGGCTTACACTTGGCTCTGCAGTCAGGGATCACTCTTAAAGGGGTTCGGAATGCCATTTAGGGTCCTGGTGATCAAACACCCTATGCACTGCACTACCTCTCCATCTTGCACCTTTCAATTGTTTAAATGATATTTTCACTTATACCTGCTGCATGGAGTTAAGTGTCATTGAGTCAGTTAAGCTAGCTGGTGCAAACATTGAGTTGGTCAGTGTCTTGTCCTTGGTATTTTTAAATCAAAGAAATTGAATTGTTTTCCTTTTCATTGATTTTTTTATTAAAAGCACTAAGATGGGGCCAGAGGCATCGTCCAGTGGGTAGGGCATTTGTCTTGCACACGGTTGACCGGGTTAGATCCCTGGCATACCATATGGTCCCCTGAGCACCACCAGAAGTAATTCCTGAGTGCAGAGCCAAGAGTAACCCCTGAGCATTGCCGGGTATGACACAAAAAGCAAATAAAATAAAAGCACCAAGATTACAAAGTTGTCCATTATACAGTTGTACCAAGTATTTAGTGCTGCAGTACCACCAGTGTGACCTTCCTGCCACCAACATCCCCAGTTTCCCTCCCAATACAAACTGCCCTCTTTGACACATAACAAATACTAATAATTCCAACAAAACTTTAAGAACTGGCAAATAGAGTGATCAGAAAATAAACCAGTAAGAGCCAATTAGTGATAACTATATGATTTTTGCCTATATAAGAAAATTAATGAGGTCTATAATTGTTACTGGTTTTTGGCATATCAAATACGACATGGGTAGCTTGCCAGGACCTCATTCCCATGACCTGATGGAATGGTTTGAGGCTCTTTATGTTCCTGGAACAAGCAGATACCCTTGGGCTCTACTAGCATGAGACAGGACATATGGAGATGATACTGGTGCCCGCTCGAGCAATTGATGATGAACGGAAAGACAAGTGATACATGTGATACAAGTGAAGAAAATTAAATGTGCACTTTTATTTTCATAGCTGCACTATTCACAATAGCCAGAATCTGGAAACAATCAGAGTATCTGAGAACTCATGACTGGATAAAGAAACTTTGGTATACATCTGCACAATGGAATACTATGCAGCTGTTAGGAAAAATGAAGTTATGAAATTTGCCTGTAAATGGATGGATTTGGAGAGGATCATATTGAGTGAAATTAGCCAGAAGGAAAAGCCAGATATAGAATGCACTTATTTACATGATATACATATATATCAATATATGTCGGTATACATATATCTATCTATCTATCTATATCTATATATATATATATATGTCAGTATACATATATCTATCTATCTGTATTACATATATCACTGTCTGTATCACTGTCTTCCTGTTCATCATCGATTATCGATTTGCTCGAGCGGGCACCAGTAACATCTCCATATGACCTGTCTCATGCAAGTACAGCCCAAGGGCACCTGTTTGCTCCAGGAACATAAAGAGCCTCAAACCAGTCCATCAGGTCATGGGAATGAGGTCTATAATTGTTACTGGTATTTTGCCATATCAAATACGACACGGGTAGCTTGCCAGGCTCTGCCGTGCCGGGTAGTATATTCTTGTAGATAAAAGAATATGCTACAAGAATATTATATATATATATATATATTACGATACCAAGAGCCAAGGTCAGGCAAAACATGGATCAGGAAGTCTTGTCAATAGGTGGAATCTACCACAAACGTGGGAATCAGAGTTTAGGTAAGAGAGAGAAGAGAACAGTGTACTAACAATCATTGAAAATGGTAATACCAGCCTAGAATTGAACATTGAATATAGGCAAAAGATACACATGGTAACCTCTGAATGTATGTATTGCAATAGACAATGTGTAATAGAGGGAAGAGAGAAGGAGAGAGAGAGAAAGAGTA
This sequence comes from Cryptotis parvus, assembly GCA_021461705.1. NCBI lineage: Eukaryota > Metazoa > Chordata > Mammalia > Eulipotyphla > Soricidae > Cryptotis > Cryptotis parvus. Next base: position 21,512 of record JAJIBD010003762.1, on the reverse strand, counting down.
AGAGAGAAAAGAGATAAAGAACCTGCCATAGAGGCAGACTAGGGGAAGGGGAGGGAATCGGGGACATGTGGGAAATGGGCACTGGTGGAGGGATGGGTATGGAACACTGTATGACTGAAACCCAAACATGAACATCTTTGTAATTCTATATCTCACATTGGTATAATAAAATATTAATAAAAAATAAAATATAGAATAAAATTTAAGTACCAGGTGATAAAAATTAAAAATATGAAAGAGGAATAATTTCTGAAAAACACTAGTCTTTAGATAAACTGACATGTTTTTGTATTTAAAGCAAACATCAATATACCTTTGCCAGGGAGATGGTTAATGACCAGAGTACATATTAGCATTCTGCATATGGAAGGTCTGGATTTAATCCTTGTCCCAACACAATACCCCCAAAACCCACAGTACCCGGAGTGATCCCTGAGCACCTCTAGGTGGGCCAAAACTAAACAAACCAATAAATGAAAATAAAATCAATCTAAAAATAAAAAAAATTTAAAACCATTTGATAGGTAAGACATGATTATGTGAGATCCTAGTATAAAAATAAAATTTAATGTCATATACTTTAGATTCCAGAGTTGAAACCATATATGTAAATGACAATAGGCATTTTATACTGAATTGTGTTTTTTGCATTTATGTAAATGTATTTGTGCATATGTGTGTGCATGCATGAACATGCGCCCAATCCTGGAACTGGACCCAGAGCCTGAGGCATGCACTCTTCCACAGAATCAATCCCAGCCTCGGAGAGGACTAATTTTAAAAGTAGATTTCATTCATAAATAGTTGGCAAAAGCTTTTAAAACAAAAACCTTCCAATGTGCAAAAATAAGGTTTTCATCGTTTCACATATCTGTGGAGTATTTTGTGCTTGGCATCTGTGTGCTTGAGAGGGTGAAACAGTAAACTCTGATTTTCTTATGTGTTCCAGAATGGACTGTCTCCATTGCACATGGCCACACAAAGGGGATCATTTAAACTGTGTCCAGCTTCTCCTCCAGCATAACGTGCCTGTGGACGATGTCACCAATGACTACCTGACAGCTCTGCACGTAGCTGCCCACTGTAGCCACTACAAAGTGGCCAAGGTTCTCCCTGGACAAGAAAGCTAACCCCAATGCCAAAGCCCTGGTGAGTGGTTCAGCCAGTCAGTGGTTCAGCCAACCCAGATGGTCTTTCTGATGACTGTGAAGAGATCTCTTTTGAGGAGATAAAATTGGGAGGTGAAATGGTATCTGTTGAACATTTTTTAATAGGGGGTCCTTGGTCCCTAGAGTCTTCTGTTTTTGGAATGAGCAAGGTCAGTGGGGCTGTCATTAATGCCGAGTGTGTTCACACTAGTGATTCTTCTGTACATGAAACCTCAAGCCTGTTCAAGTGTAGAGGTACTGAAAATGTCAGCCTATCTGACTGAAGGTCAAGTTTTCTCAGAGATCATCAAACAGGAGGTGGCATGTTCAAAGCATTTTTTCTTAAATATGAGAGGCATATTTAAGTCCTCTTAAATATATGAGCAGAAATTTTAATTAATAAAATATTTGCATTATTATTTGGTTTTCATGTCCAAAAAAAATCCCCACTGGTGCTCAGGGCTTACTTCAGGCTCTTTGTCTCTGTGCTCAGGGATAAGTCCTGTAGGGCTTGAGAAACCAATGGGTGCTGGGGTTGAACCTAGGAAAGCCACATGTGGGGCAAGTGCACTCTACCTGCTGTACTATCACTAGGACCCCAATAAAATGGTATGTTCAAATATTTTCCTTCTGGTAAGAGCCAAAATTCTGGTCTTGGAGCCGGAGTGATAGCACAGCAGGTAGGGCATTTGCCTTGCACACTGCCAACCCGGGTTTGATCTCCAGCATCCCATAGGGTCCCGGAGCCCTCCAAGATTAATTCCTGAGTGCACAGCCAGGAGTAACTCCTGAGTGCACAGCCAGGAGTAACTCCTGAGCACTGCCAGGTATGACCCAAAAAAGGAGAAAAAAATATTCTGGTCTTGTGTATAGTGTGGCCTCCTAGAGTGAAGTGTTACTTAATCTTTAGCTCTGCTACAGTTTGGGTTTGGCAGTCAGGTGCCACTTGTGTGTCATGAAAAAATAATAATGATTCCTGTTTGGTGAGCTGTTTAAATTTGGTTCAGAGTAATTACTCTTATTTGGGGTGGAGGGGGAAGAAAGCATTCACTAGGATATTCAGGGAACTTGTGAGTTTGCTAATTATTTTGCTGTAGAGAAATGTAACAGCAGATCAGCCTTCTTAGGTAGTATCTCTGTTCTGTCTCCATGGGTGAAGTCAGCCTTTCCTGGGTGCCCTGTCCTGAGCGCTGCAGGTCCTGGAACGCAGAGTGAGTAGGAAAGGAGGAGGAGAGAAGAGGTCTCCCCAGCCCCATGCACTGCCACTGCAATTGTCATTCCTAGAGCTCTCCCAACAGTCACCTTTCAAGGGCTGTTGACCTGCCTCCTATATTTGAATTTTGAGAATGAAGAAAATCACAACTTAGCTTTTACCTTGTAAGGAAAAAAGAATCTTTACAACTGGGTGTGGACTTCAGTCCTCACTTTGCTCTCACTGAAGACATTATATGGCACAGAGGTCAGAGCTGGTCAGCCTTGAATAGACTCTGATCAGGCACGTGATCAGGAACAATGTGCAGAGAAGCAACTGCCATGGCAGATGAGGTTTATAGCGGACTCTGAGATTGTGTCATCCCCTTCGGAGACTGAAATAGGCTGCAAGGTCTCAGTGACCAGTCAGTACAATTTGGTAGTTGATTTGTTAGAAAGCAGAACTTTTTTTTCCCTATAAAATGTGAAGCCAAGTGAGCCTCATAAAAGTTGATTTATTTAACTTTCTGCTTCCTGGGAATAAGTACTCATTTGAAACATAAAGCTGGAAGCAGTGAAGATGTCCTGGAATTGGCCTTGTGATTGCCCTAAAGGGCAACAGCGAAGACGCAGTATCACCAGTGAAGTTTTGACTGTAAGGAGAAATATTTGGTCCTGTTTTGAAGTCTAACAGAGGGAAGTGTGTATTATTTGAAACCGTGATTCAAACAAAATAATTTTAGGAAATGCATGATAATTTTGCCTAAGTTACCAGAAAATATGATAGAAATTATCTTCCCATCTGTGAACAAGGTACTTTGAATGTCTAGTAGAGCTTCTATTAACTGCTTGATCCAATAAAGAATCTGCGTTCTGTTTAACTTCCTCGTTCGTTCCAGATCCTTGTAGAACATCACTCTAATAGCTCTTTTGCCACATATTGATAAAAATCTATTTCAGTGGAATGTAGTCAGCTAGATACTTGTCTTTGTCCGTTGCAGAATGGCTTTTACCCCTCTTCATATTGCCTGCAAGAAGAATCGAATTAAAGTAATGGAACTCCTTCTGAAGCACGGCGCTTCCATCCAAGCCGTGACCGAGGTGAGCCTGGGGGCTTTCTAGGATTCCCAAGGCATGTTAGGAGTAGAGCAGCTGTGGAGCCCCGCATGATCTGTTTGATTCTATACGGGATTCCTACGCTTTGCTCCAGGGGACTCCCAGTCTTTAACACAGCAAACCAGAGTGTGGGTAGAGGAGAGCAAATTGTTTACCGTGACTCAAAGCATAATCCAAACACATGAATCATATTCAGGAGTGCAAGGCATCATGACTGGAAGCATTATTTCCTTGAAATCCTGTAAAATAGTGTTTCTGGACTAGGAGTGACACCCCCTACAAATATCCCCAGTGTTGTTTAACAATATTTTTAATTATTGCATCCTAGATGGTCTGTCTCTCATCAGAGACAGACATGGGGCAGAGCTGCTACTTGCTCTCCTTGTGCCCAGCCACTCACAAGGCACCCAGGAGGGATGGCGGGTTCTAGCCCTGGCCCGCCACCCCAGCAGCAACAAGCCAGACGACCCTCCACTCCATGAGGGCCTCCATTTTCCACATCCGGACTTCTCTCTCGTCAGAACTCCACTCAGCAGACCAGCCTATCACAGCCCAGCTCGTGCGGCCTTTTGTGGCCGTGCAGTTCATCAATAAATGCTGGACTTAGAGATGACTACAAGAGTATGCTACCTGCACGGCAGAGCCTGGCAAACTACCCGTGTTGTATTTGATATGCCAAATACCAGTAACAATTATAGACCTCATTCCGGAATGGATTGAGGCTCTTTATGTTCCTGGAGCAAGCAGATGCCCTTGGGCTCTACTAGCATGAGACAGGACATATGGAGATGTTACTGGGGCCCACTTGAGCAAATCGATGATGAACATGAAGATAGTGATAGTGATAGTGATCTAGATGGTGCTATCAGTGTCTTTGGACTAAAAGACAGCAAAAATGCTAAATATTCTACTGTGTACAAAGTTGTAGTCTCCTAAAACAAAGCAAGTCATCTGTCTCAAAATGCCAAAAGCGCCGCGGGTTGACAGTCCCTGCTCATGACTACTGCTGTGTGTTTGTGAAGTGAGAATTGCTCCCAGAAAAAAACTTACAGACTCTGTGAAACAGTACTGCTGGCATTTGTAAAGGAATAGTCCGTACTTCCCTTGTACAAACCAACTTGTAATTCAGAGAATCAACCCATCAGATTGAGGGTTGAGCGTTCAACAGAGCCAGCAGTGGGCTGGTCTCAATGTTCTTACTCCTGGCTCTGCACTCAGGGATTACTCCTGGCTGTGCTCAGGGGATCATATGGGAAGCTGGAGATCAAACCTGGGTCAGCTGAACACAAGGCAAACGTCCTACACACGGTACTATCGCTCTGGCCCCTAAATGTTGTTAAGACCATTCCCTCTCCCAGTATGTGTTTCTTCCAAAGAACTGCCCTGTTTTCTTGATGATGACCCTGTCTCTCTCTTTTTAATTTTATTATATCACCATGGGGTAAACAGTTACAAAGCTTTCCATGATTGGGTTTCAGTCATACAATGTTGCAGCACCCATCCCTCCACCAGTGCACATTTCCCATCACCAGTTTCCCCATTTTCCCTCCCCCCCCCACCCCACCCCTGCTTGCCTCTATGGCAGGCACTGTTCTCTCTCCTTTTGAGCATTGTGGTTTGCTATATATACACTGAGGAGTTATCATGCATATCCCTTTATCTACTTACAATACTCAGTTCTAGTTTAACGTTACTCTTTCGAACTATTATTGTCAGACTGATCCCTTCTTTATCTTAACTAACCCCCGCCTCCAAACATTTGTGGTAGATTCCAGCCCTTGACAGGTTGGACCTGGACCCTGTTTTGCCTAACCTCAGATATTAGTCTTATAATATTTTATTTTTTATATCCCACAAATCAGTGCAGCCATTCTATATCTGTCCTTTTCCTTCTGACTAATTTCACTCAGCATGATAATCTCCATGTCCACCCATATGTAGGCAGGTTTAATAACTTCATTTTTTCCTAACTGCCACATAGTATTCCATTGTGTAGATAAACCATAGTTTCTTTATCCAGTCTTCGGTTCTAGGGCACTCAGGTTGTTTCTTGATTCTGGCTATTGTGAATAGTGTTGTGATGAATATAGAACTGCAGTTGGTGTTTCTGCATGTGTTTTTGGACCCCCAGGGTATATTGCCAGGATTATGATCCAATCTCTATCCCTGTTATCCTACCCCAAAGCGGCAGACACCTCAAAGCAGATTTGAGTCTTATTTATTTATATATGTATATAAATCGGCAGAGCCTGGCAAGCTACCCATATTGTATTTGATATATATGCCAAATACCAGTAACAATTATAGACCTCATTCCGGAATGGATTGAGGCTCTTTATGTTCCTGGGCAAGCAGATGCCTTGGGCTCTACTAGCATGATACAGGACATATGGATATGTTACTGGGGCCCGCTCGAAGAAATCGATGATGAACGGGAAGACAATGGCAGTGATGTGTATAAATAAATAATTATATATGTACATATATAAATAAATAAGACTCAAATCTTATTAATCTTACATGTATATATATAATATATATATATGTCCACAATAGAATAGTTTCCATCCTAAATTATTGAGTAAAGGTTTGTTAAATGCACCAATAAAGATTTGATGAAAATATAAAATTAACAAGTGATCAAAAGTACTGCTTTGCTTCAGTTTATTACTTTCAAGTCGAATACATGCCATGATTTGTAGCGCACCTGATATTTTAAATATTAACTGCTTGACAATATTAACACTGCGTTCTTTTATTTTACTGTATTTATGCTTTTATCTCCAACATCCATAATAGGCATTTGGGAGGATGGGGTTAGATGTAGTTTTCACTTATATAAAAAGAAATAAACTCATTGATCATAAAAAACAACAGGTGGGCCACAACAAAAAGTAGGACATGGTGTCACCTTTGTTTTCTTTCGTTTTTTTTTTGGGTCACACCCAGCAATGGTCAGGGATCATTAGTAAATGCTCGAGATGAGAGCCTTCTACTGAGACTATACCACCTATATGGCAAAGCATGGCAAGCTACCCGTGTTTTATTTACTTATTATGCCAAAAACTAGTAACAATTATGGACCTCAGTTCCATAACCTGAAGAATGGTTTCGGGCTCCTCCTGTCCCTGTAGCAAGTAGATGCCCTTGGGTTACACTTGCTTGTGATAGGACTAATGGAGATGTTACTAGTGCCCACTCGAGCAAATCGATGAACAATGGGAAGATAGTGATACAGTGATAGTGATAGTGATAGTCATGGTAGGTCATATTACAAAATAAGCTAATTCTTAAAGGCATGGCAATTCTGTTTGAAAAACTAAATGAGTTATAAAAAGATTTTTTGTCTAAAACTTTCTAGAGATGTCAACCAGTGATTAGAAAATTCTGTTTCTTGTTCTGTGCTTCTCTTAAGTTTTGAAAGGCAGTTCTGGCCAAGGTGAGGCATAATTCATTTACATTCCAACAGCGCCCCCTGCTGTTCCCAAAGGTCTTTTTTTCCCTCAATTCTCACTGAAGTTTGGGCCGCCAGAGTCATTTCTTTAATCAGAATTCCTTTCACATTTTTTTTGACATTTCTTAAATCTCCTTTGAGATTAATCACCCCTTTAATCCTCCTTTTTAAAAAAATAGGTTAACTTTTTTAAAGGCATATTAAATATTTTTAGCCAGGTTATGAAATTTATCTTATGAGCAAAATTAATTTTTTTTTAAAAAAAATTAAATAGAAAAGCACAAGTATTAAAAACCCCAAACAGCACATAAGTATGTGTATGTAAGGTTTTAAGCGAATACAAAAATTAACTTATATCCTAGTGTCCATTGTCGTAGTTGCCTTAATTAAATCACATTAATTTATAATCCTTATAAATTTAAATGATTAAAGTTCTTAACACTGAATTGCTTGTTTTATGAGTGGGAATTGCTTCCTAGCTGCTGTGCTGTCATGCGCAATGTAATCTATTTAATCTGAATGGGGGTGAAATCATTTTTAAAGACTGGAATATAAATTTGATATAAAAGTCTACTTGTTATTGTGTCTTTGGCGATTTGGTGCTTTCCCTCCCATGCAGTAATATTTATGGGGAAAGTTTACTAGCAAAGTAGGAAATATTCAGGATTATTTTACAAATTATTCTTCTTAATTATTATTTTGGATGTGTTTTGCCACGCCTGGTGATGCACAGGGCTTGCTCCTGATCTGTGCTCAAGGGTGGCGCCCCCAGCAGGGCTCAGGGGACCATGTGTGGTGACGGGAGTTGAAGTAGGGTTAGCTGGATGCAAAGTAAGTGTATTCGCATTTATATTATCTCCCTGGTCCCTAAATTATTTTGTACATATATGTAAAATGTGTGAAATAAAATTTTCTCCTCTAGTATTATTCCATAAATCTTTCATAATTACAAAACCTGCTTTAGGGACATAATTACATATGCCTTATGAAATACTTGATGCAGTGGAACAAATTTCTGGTATCTTCTGATCTGACTAGTAAACTGGTTATGATAAGTGGATGATTGGATGGAAGAATGCATTCATCATTCATTCATTGACTAATAACATGCAGGCCCACAGGTAACTCCTTATTGCAGTAACCCACCTCTCTCTGTTTTCTATTTAGTCGGGCCTTACCCCAATCCATGTTGCTGCCTTCATGGGACATGTAAATATCGTGTCACAACTAATGCATCATGGAGCCTCACCAAATACCACCAATGTGGTAAGCAATCTTTAAAACTAATTTTAAGTTCAATCACAGGTATGGTAACAACTGGCAACAATTGTTTTTATCTACTTATGTTTATTATCATTCCATTAACAACTCTTTGACTACTTCAAAGAAAGACTTTGAGACCACCTCTGATTCCTTTACTTCAAAGGAGCAAAGTCCATTCAGTCACAAGCTAGTCACAATGTGTTAGGACTTCAATTATCCTTACAGGGACATACTTCTGGGTACTACACTTCAAGTAGTAACATCTTCTGGAGGGGACTATGTGGTGGGTTTTTTCTTTGCTTTGTCTTCTACAGTATTAGAAAACAATACCCAAGTAGGGAGTGTTGTAAATAACACTCACTTAGTGGTTTAAGCACTGTTGTTATAATTACATGTAAATTTGAAGTAATTTCTCTCTAGCATTTTTGACCATGTTAAAGCAAACCCCTGAAATGCAGGTCATAGATTATCTGGTGATGCTTTCCCACGTTAAGCATGACTCCACAGAACCATAATCCTCAGCATTAATGTCAGAGGTGTAACTTACCATCCCCAAATGGGTGTGACACTCGGCATTGTTTTACAGGGCTTTAAGTTGTGACAGCATCATAATATTAACACACCAGATCACAGGCCTATGAAAAGTAGCTGATTTCATACAGACCCAAAAAATAAATAAATAAAATAAATAAACAAAGATTCTGACACACACAAAAAAGGACAAATCAGAAGGTCCTGACAGTGACCTGAGGGGCGGGCCCAGGATAGGATCTGCAGCCCAGATCAACACACACCAGGCAGAAACAGACCCATGGCTCACAAGCAGTGCCATCTTCCTGGGTACAAAAAAGAAAAGATTAATCATCATAGGGGTGTTACTGGGCGCTCTGAGGAACTGTATCTGCAGCGCCCTTTCTGTTCCCACTGTAAGTTTCACGGGAAGTATGACTTTGACATGCTTCCGTAGAAGTGGGTGTCCTATCAAAGCTCAACTTAGCAAAGCAATTTAAGTATGGTCTTTTTGGTTATATGTCTTTGTGTGGTATCACAGATTAAATTCAGGACTTCACACACACACAAGCCAAGTGCTTTACCACTGACTGAGTTACCTTTGTAGCTTTTAGATTTAGTTTGGGGGCTTGGAGATGGAGCCACACCCACTTGTGCTCAAGGCTACAGCCAACTCTGCCCCAAGGTTGCTCCTGGCTGTGCTTAGAGGACCATGTAGTGCTGTAGATGGAAACGGGGTCAGCTGCATGCAAGGGAGATACCTTCACCTTTGTCTCCTACACTTCCTTTTCAAGTTTTTTTTTCATTTTATTTTAGCCTTATTTATATTTTCCTTACCTGGTGATAAACAGGGCTTACTCCTGGCTCTGTTCTCAGGAATCTCTCCTGACGGCTTGGGGGAACATGTGCAATGCCAAGGATCAAACATGGGTTGACCATATGCGAAGCAGATGCCTGACCTACTGTATTCTATCTCACTGTCCTAACTTCCTTTTTAATTATTATTTAGCAATATTTTATGTTATCATTTACCCCCAAAAAAAAGAAAATAATGAGTAGACCATCTGAAAGACTTTCTGTATAAAAAGAGGCAGTTCATTGGCCAAGAAATGGCCCCCTTGAGATAACATCTAAGACAGGATGCTGATCTGATGAGATACAGCAAAGGCCACTGACCATGAGAAGACAAAGCAAATAGCACCCTAAGATGTGTCTGTGTTGTTTTTGTAGTATTCGGGGTTTGGTTTTGCTTTTAATTCAGATTCAGTACTCAAGAAAGGTGTACAGATATTCAGACTAACTGATGCTTTTGAAAAATACGGGGGTCTGTTATATACAGCACCCATCCTACAAGGTGTATAGAGCCACCTGTAGTGCCACATACTGGCCGGGAGGGAGTCTTACACTTTCCCTACCTGCCCCTTCACTCACTTACCTTCCTCTGTGACTTCTGTGCATGTTCACCTTTCAACCTCCAGTGACCCTGGGGAAAAGTAACCTTGGAGATAGCTGAGCCTTATCCCTGACACTGCTAGTAATATAGCTCCGCAGGAACAGCAAGTCTCCCGGCATGGGCCAGGTTCCTGCACAATTCTTAGGTATTTATTTTTTTCTTTTCCCTACAGCTGAAAAGTGCTTGTAACTTAAAAAAAAACTATGTGGTAGTTTGACCTATATGGTAGTTTGTTCTTCAAGCCTGTGTTCTCCCTTGAACACTTCTTGCTTGTCTGTTTCTTTGCTTGCCTCGTTCCTCTCTGGAGAAGCCTATGTTCTGTCTGGAACACTTATTTCTCTCTCTCTTCTCACAGCTGTCTAAATGAGTTTCAGTAAAAACTGTCTTGCTTCACCACCACCACCAAAGCAAAATCCTATATGATAAATTTTATGCAAATGAAATATGCCACTGTTCTTCTGATCTGCAGTTAATTTATTTTTACTTCTATTTCCAAGAGAGGAGAAACAGCATTACATATGGCAGCTCGGTCTGGCCAAGCTGAAGTTGTGCGGTATCTGGTGCAAGACGGAGCTCAGGTGGAAGCTAAAGCTAAGGTATGTGCAATGTGGAAGATCCTTTTCTAATGAGGCTCAGGAGGTAGGTATGGAGGGGGAGTCGATCTTTACATTTGAAAATCAAGCATCTTTAAGCTAAGAAAGCCTGCAAAGGTTTAAAACCTTCAAATCTATGCATGCTCTCTCCCAGGAAAAACTCCTGAGTAAGAATCACCTCCAGGGACAAAATTCTCTCCTCCCACAGTAATATTTTCTTAAATCCCATCCCTGCACATGTATTCAGTTCAGTTATTAGACAGAATCAAAAATAAAAAGCATTGTTCCAAAAAGAACTCTGTCCTTGGCCCTCAGGTCATTGTAACAGATTAGGAGCTCGACCTAGACTTGATGCAAAACTTCCCATTCTGTGAAGAGTGGCTTATGCATAAACCTATTGGAACAGGTCCAGCCTATAAGCATAATTTAGTTTTCTTTGATTCCCTTATATATCAGCTGTCAGAGTCAGGAGAAAAAATAGTTTTTCACTTTTTCTGCAATTTGGTAAGACATAAAAGCTGCAACTCATCCTACCCTTGCTCCAGAAATCTGCCTTTCCATGGAATGTCAGGGATAGATTTGCATGTTTCACTCTTGGCCTGGGCTTGGCCAACATAGGAACCCACTTATCTCACTCTCTGTGGGCGAATGATGAATCGATGTGGTTATCAAAATGGGAATCGATGTCAAGAAATAGAAACTAATTTGGAAGCGCCTTGACTGTTCAATTTGAACCTATCCTACATATATGTGGTTAATGTCCATTGTTTGCATAATCTAGTTAATTGTTTTGGGCCAAGTGGGAAAAAACAGATCTTTTTTAAAGAAGTTTTAGTACGAATATATTTAGACTTTCATCATTTACTGCCATTATATTCTGCAGTTTCATCTAATTTTACCATAATTGTTTGAGTTTTTGTTTTTGTCACTATCTTTCAGGACCCTTTAAAACTTTCAATTCATTTTTCTTAGGGGAAAACAAGTTAAGACTTTCCTTTCATACTCATATTCTAGCAGATAACATATTGTTTGTTGTTTGAAAAAGTTCAAAGATAGTGCAAGCTGATAAAGGAGCAATTACCTACCAGGAGAAAACAGTCGCTGACCTCATAGCTTAGCTTGTGATTGTCGAGCTCAAGCAGAGACGACAAAGCACAGCAACTGGGCACCATGTGTTCCAGTAAAACTTTATTTACAGCCATAGGCAGAGTCAGTACCCTACTGACTCCTGATCCAGATACTGTGTTAAGCTACTAACCTGGTTCAGTAAAATGTTTGATCCTTGGTGTACTCTACACTAATGGCTATTTACATATGAAACACTGCTCAATCAACAATGGCTTTACCCACAAGCTAAACTTGAGGGTAGGATTTGCAGTTGTTCTTTCTCTAAAAAGATTCTAGTTTATTGTGCTAAAATCCTGATTTGCTCAGTCCGACTGATTGGCTGTGAGCCTTAGTTCACTACTGCAGCTATGTAACGTTGGGTACAACAATTTTTATTTCTTTACTTTTCCTTTTCTAGTTCTCTCATAAAGTAGCAATAATGATGGTTGGTATTCATATTAAGACTAATAATTAATTAGAGCCTGGCCATGTAGCTGTTCTGTAAGTGTTTAGTGGGAGTGTAGCAGAGTTTTAAAGTGCTCAATATTATTTTTCTTCCATATGGTTCCTTCCCTAACTCTTCTCATATTTCCCACTAATTCCAAAGATGATCTTGCTGACTCTGACCTTCTTCCTGCATACCTTCACAGAGCAGAGTCATATGTCTTACCTGTTCTCTCTACATAAAAAGTTGACCTGAAATTTGTTTGGGGGCCCATTTCTGGCTTGAGAGTTAGGGTCTGTTACCTGAGGTTTCCAGGGGAAAGTGCATTGCTGGAGCTGGAGGCAGGATTCCAGCACACGGTATGCATTCCATCCCTGTGAGCTATGTCCCAGGCCCTTTTTCTGAATGCCCGTGTTCCAGTTGGAGATCTCGCTCTCTGGAAATCCACCCATAAGGACATCTGTGGGCAAGTTTGGAAAAGAGGCCTCTCTCCCATAGATAGTAAATGCCTCTTTCCTTGGAGTGAGTTCCAGTAAACTCCAAGCAGACCTGGGCCAGACTGCAAGGCAGAACTGGGTGAGTGGAGGGTTGACCAGTTTTCAGCCACCATCAAAACTCTTGTCTGAGAGCCTTTGGGTAGACACACCTGTACAACCTGTACTGTCCCCCTTTTCCCTCTCCATTTGACTCTGGCAAGGGGAGCCAGTTTAAAGAATCGATTCCATATTAAATGTGTAATAACTGGTGAGAGAATTGTATCCCTCCAGATATTTGTGTTTATCAGAATACATTACCTTGGGACCAGAGCCGTAGTACAGCAGACAGGACTCTGTCGCGGTTGCAGCCAACCCGGCCTCCATTCTAGGCACCCCAAGTGATCCCCTGAGCCCCATCAGGAGTGATCTCTGATAACAGATGCAGGAGTAAGCCCTGAACATCGCCAGGTGTGGCTCCCCAAAAAATTGAAAAAAAAATGTATTTTCTTATCTCCTTCCCCAAATAATTTTTTTAGTATTCAGAGATTTTACTGTAATCATCTACTTACTAATGCAGACACTTCAGTAGTATCTATAATATAACATTATTTTATATAAAACCATATCCCCTTTCTTATAATAAAACACTCATTTCTTCACCAATGCATGTCTCCCACCACCACCACCACCCCCAGCCTTCCTTCCTCTACAAACATCTCTCTTTCTCTCTCTCTCTCTCTCTCTCTCTCTCTCTCTCTCTCTCTCTCTCTCTCAAGAAAATAATTTTGAGAGGTTAAGAATTGATAGAGCATGGGCCGGAGCGATAGCCCAGCGGGTAGGGCATTTGCCTTGCACGCGGCCGGCCTGTGCCGGCCCGGGTTCGATCCCCGGCATCCCGTATGGTCCCCAAGCACCGCCAGGAGTAATTCCTGAGTGCAGAGCAGGAGTAACCCCTGAGCATCGCCGGTGTGACCCAAAAAGAAAAAAACAATTGACAAAGCATGGTAACCAAGAGTAAGGATAATTTATACAGGTGACTCTCATCATTTCCATAACAGTAAGTTACTCCGAGGGTATTTGAGCCACTTAGAACCTCCATGTGTCCTTTTTTCAAAAACTGGAAATAAATTAGTCTCTAGAATGTAAATGTTTGTATATCTAAGGGGTACAATGTTCTCACTGAGGCACACTCCCAGTGTTCCAGGTTTCCTTTATTACAGTCCAAGGTCCTGTTCTCTCTATTTTCTCCCCACTTGGTAACTACAGTTCTGCCCGCAGAGTCTGAGCTTTGTCTCAGTGGAGGTTGTTGTCTGTGTGTGAGCGCCACATGTGAGTTAGTCATCTGATGTTTGTCTTTCCCCTTCTTTGCTTAGCAGCATCATTCTTACATTTCTTTCTGTCATTCAGGATGATCAAACCCCTCTCCACATTTCTGCCCGACTGGGGAAGGCAGATATAGTACAGCAGTTGTTGCAGCAAGGAGCATCTCCAAATTCAGCCACGACATCTGGGTATACCCCACTGCACCTTTCCGCCAGGGAAGGCCACGAGGATGTGGCCGCTTTCCTTTTGGATCATGGTGCTTCTTTATCTATAACGACAAAGGTATGAAAGCACATTCTGGAACCCTGGTGTTCCCTGACAATACCTCCGTCTACCAATTCCCAATAAGATAATAGGTAGAAAAGCTTGGCAACAACATTTGTAACTGGGTTTTGCGGTAGTCAGCAAAGTCCTGTGTTGGGATAGGCTGATTTGGAGTGGATGAGAGAGAGAGAGAGAGAGAGAGAGAGAAAGAGAGAGAGAGAGTGTGTGAGTGTGTGTGTGTGTGTGTGTGTGTGTGTGTGGTTGGGGGCGGGGGTTGTGCAGGGGCGGGAGAGAAAGGAAGAAGGAAAGTAATTATCTGTCCTCAGTATATATCTTCTAATAAACAATGATATCTAGAATTTTTTTTCCTGTAAACCATGCCCAGGTGTGCTCAGAGGGTTTATTCCTGGCTCTGTAACTGAGGGTCACTCTTGATATGCTTGGGAGACTTTATGTGATGCCAGGGATTGAACATTGATTGGCAAACCCGTTAGTCATGGTACTTTCTCTCCAGCCTTTTGGTATATCTTTCTGATGCCAACTATACAAACCACCTTATCAGATCTCAGTGATTAAAACTTTTATAATATTTCCATAGCCAAAGATAAATTATTCAGTTATCATCCTTGGATTATTTTCATTTATTGTCCTTTTCATTGTTTCATGCAATGGCTTAATTATGTTTTGTTTTTAAATCTCAACTCCACTGTTTTAGAGATATAGACCACACTATATTGCCCTTCAGGTGCAGAACATAAAATGCAGAGCTCATTATTCACATGATGAATATCATGAGTAACATAACATGAGTGATTGCAAAATGAATTGGCCCTGGCATTTCTTAGAAAGCAGGACATTTGGCTGTACCCTCATATGGGGGCACTAATAAGAGTCATTAATTTGTGATCAGTTCAAAGAACAATTATAAATACTTGGAAACTACCTGCATTAATGATGTCTACTTCAAACTTTACCCTTCAAGACTCCTTATGCTCTGAGGTACAGTTTAGATGCGGAGCTCAAGTTCCCAGATCTCATCAATTATGTAAAACAAAGTAGTGTGTAGTGCAAGTCCCCTAACTGTTTTACCATCCTGCTGCACATTGTCAGCTATTATCTCCCTAAGGTCAAATGCACTAATGATCTTCCAGTCACTCACCTGCCTTGGAACCATTCCTAGAAGTGCTTTCTGGCTGTTTGATAACCTAGATCATCCAGAGCTAATAACTAAGAGAGCAGATCCTTAATTCTGAGTATTCAGGCCCACATATTTATGGCTGAACCGAATGCTCTCAGTTAGCTGAAGGAGATTGTCTGGCCTCTGTTCTTAAGAGCTAGACCATCCAAAAGCTTATGCAATATGGAAATGGGAATAATTAAGGCTGGAATGATGAGGTTTTGGGAGATGCGTATTTGCCCTGGATTTTTCATAGCTCTCCAAATCCATTTAGGCCAGGGATCCTCTAGCCTTTCTTCCTATAATCTGATTTCCTCAGATCACCCTGAAATAACTCCCAAATCCAAAAAATTTGCACTGTTACTTTCCTCAGTTGCCTGGCTATTCCCTCAAATAGTGGCATATACGTATGATTCAGTTATTAGAGGGAGATTGATCACTGCCTCATTAGTGTCCTGCTCATCTTTTTTTTTTTTTTTTTTTTGCTTTTTGGGTCACACCTGTCAATGCTCAGGGGTTATTCCTGGCTCTTCACTCAGGATTTACTCCTGGTGGTGCTCAAGGGACCATATGGGATGCCGGGAAATTGAACCCGGGTCAGCCACATGCAAGGCAAACTCCCTACCCGCTTATCACTCCCTACTCCCTACCCGCTATCACCCGGCCCTCATCTTTGAACTAAAAGGAATTTAAGCTATTATCTACCAGTTTTGTTCCTTTGGGGAGGGTGGGTCTTTGGGGCACCAGCAATTATCAGGGACAATTCTTGGCTCTGTGATCAAGAGTGAGCTCTGGTAGTGCTTGTGGGAACTTTTCTAGTGCCAAGGGTTGAACCAGAGTCAGGTGTATGAGAAGCAAAAACCTGTACTATCTTTCTGGCCCCTGGTTTTGATCCGTATGTACAGTCTTAGCTGTTAATTATTAAAATAATGCTTCAATTACAGAAAACTGGTATTTTACATCATTTTATTTTTCATTATTTTTGTTTCTTTTTTTCAGAAAGGATTTACACCCCTTCATGTGGCAGCAAAATATGGGAAACTTGAGGTGGCGAATCTCCTGCTCCAGAAAAGTGCATCTCCAGATGCTTCTGGAAAGGTATGCGATAATCAGCCATATGTACCAGGCTACCATCATGGTATAAAACGCCACTTACTAATAATTGCCAAGAGCCACCTAACTGAAAACTAAACATACTTAAGCCCCACAGGATAAAGAGAAGTTGGAAAATGGAAGGTCAATTCTGATACCCAGTACCAGTGAATTGGAATTGAAGTTAGATTGTTATGGATAGCTAATCTAATGCTGTCTTCAAGCTCTAAGGCTCTAATGTTCACGTAGTCTTGACACTGGTGTTGTTTCTGCACGTGTTTTCAGAGCGGACTAACTCCACTGCATGTAGCTGCACATTATGATAATCAGAAAGTGGCCCTTCTGCTTTTGGACCAAGGAGCCTCACCTCATGCAGCTGCAAAGGTACCTGTACTCCAGTTGCATGGATGGGCAGTGTTCACTGCTCTCTGTGTGTGTTTGTCTCTTTTTACTTCATCCGTGTCACTATCCTAGTTTAGGTACATCCTATAATCAAAAAAAAGTAAACGCTTCTTAGGAAATCTGTGTCTTTAGTTATTTAGTCAGCTCATGTAGTAGATGCTCAACAAATATTTACTTGAAAATTCAGGACGTCCTGGAGCATGAAGAGAAAATAAATTGAGGTTCTCAGGAGCTAAAGATAAAGTACAGAGGGTAAGGCTCTTGCCTTGCATGAAGCTGACTGAGCTCAATCCCGGCACCCTATATGGCTCCCCAAACCTGCCAGGATTGATCCCTGAGTGCAGAGCTAGGAGTAGGCCCTGAGCACCTCCAGATGTGCTCCCCCACTAGTAAAAGGTGAAGTACACTTTTGCCAGATAATAAACATAAGCACAGTCTACGGAAGTAAGAAAATGCTAATTTTTCAAGGTCACAAAATATGTGTTAGATTTTCCTGACTACAAAACATTGTCTTCAAGCTCTTTTTTAAAGTAAAGTATGTTTGCAGGTTTTGTTTACATACTTTTATTATTACCAAGAAGAACTGGTGGAAGGAATTTGGGTCATATCAGGCCCTGGCTCTAGGAACTGTCTGAATGGCAAAAATTCCAGCTGGAATCAGCTTCATGTAAAACTTAACTATATATAAGTACATATGTATATAAGTATGGTACTTATAAGTACATATAAATACATATACATATGTGCTTATATATAGTTATATATAGAGAGAGTACCACAGTTTTATATATATATAGTTTTATATATACACTACATATATAGTACTCTGTATGTGTGTATATATATATATACACACATTTATATATATATAAATATATATATATTTATATATATATATATAAATTACTATAGTACTTTGGTCTCTGCTGTTACTTAAATATAGGTGAAGAGAGTGCTGTTAACTCAATAAGTTCTTGATTATTGAATGGGTGACTGCTCAGAGGTCACTGTGATTACAACAAATTACTAGATTTTAGAATGAATGCTCTCACATGAGAAGCGCTGTCTTACCACACCTGCCATAAGTAACAGGACTGGGAGTGTTGGAGCAGGCCAGGTGGGCAGCGCCACAGCCTTCTCCTTCTGTGTGGTTTCTGTCTCATCATGCCACCTGGGAAGACGGTGCTGATCCTCTGTTAAGAACTGGGTCATAGTGTCCAATATGCATTCACAGACACTTCTCTCTTTCCTCTTATCTCAAAAGAAAGTCTAAAATGTCATTGGTCATTGGTATGTTTTATATGATCCGCAGCATAGCCTTGTTCAAAATAACATTTTGCGTTGCTCTTAAATGACTGTGAGCAAGACGGATCTCCGCCAGACAAGGGACCTGCTTCCTCAAGCTTGAGGGCTCTGAAGGCTCCTGCAGCACAGCTAATTATCAACGTATCAGAGCAACTTTATTCACCCTTGCCCAGAACATCCAGGGTCAGACAAGATAAGACTACTAGAATGTTCTGAAAGTTTTAGACAGTTGGACTCAAAGTTGGGAAACTTTACAGTTTTAAGTTTTGACTCAAAGTTCTGAAAGTCTACAAGACATTGTGAGCTCCTATAATTGCAAAGACTGAACATGATAAACTTCTGGTTTCTATTTTTCTGAATAAAATGAATAATAAAGATTACAAAGTATCTAATATAATCACTGAATATTCGCAGAACTTTTGATTGAAGTCCATTGGGTAGGAAATGAGTGTGGAGCTGTGGTGAGTTAAAACATCTCATGAAGGCATGATCCTTGAATGTTCAACTAATAGATGCTGGCCATCAGGACACGTTGGGGGAAAGCATTTTTGGCAGAGTCATGCAAGACAGAAACATGAGCTATCTGTCATTTAGGGGACCAGTTGAGGCATAGCACAGAATTTCAGGTTTCATAAGAGGAGCAATCAGAGGGGCAGAGAAGTCCATTATAGCATCTGGAAGGTCATGAAAATTATTTTTTTTTGTTTTTGGGTCACACCCGCAACACTCAGGGGTTACTCCTGGCTCTGTGCTCAGGAATTACTCCTGGCGGTGCTCAGGTGACCACAAGGGATTCCGGAGATCAAATTCGAACTCGGGTCGGCAGCGGGTCGGCCAAGTGCAAGGCAAACACCCTACCTGCTGTGCTATCGATCCGGCCCCATGAAAATCAAATTTTAACTTATAAGCAATACATGATCATAAAAGGGATTCAAAAGGTAGAATAAAAAATTTCTCTTTAATATTCTCCAATGGGACTTTGTTTATATTGCTTTGCTTTCATCACCAATTTAAACAAAGCTAGTATTTATTGAGCACCTACTACATAATTCTCTGTAAGTGGAAATCTGTTGTCCTCGTCTAAAAACAGCAGGTGCTTCTAATAGTACTATTTCAGGTGTCAATATCTGCTTCAACGTAACATATTTTTAAGCCATCAAAGAAAATCTCTAGAAAGGAAAGCAGGACCTTTGACATACACTATTTGAATTTTTATCTTATAACTGGGTCTGTGACCAAGTGCTCTGTGTTGACAGAATGGTTATACACCACTGCACATCGCTGCCAAAAAGAACCAGATGGACATAGCGACAACTCTGCTAGAATATGGTGCTGATGCAAATGCAGTTACCCGGCAAGGCATTGCTTCTGTCCATCTTGCAGCTCAGGAAGGACATGTGGATATGGTGTCTCTGCTCCTCAGCAGAAATGCAAACGTCAACCTGAGCAATAAGGTAAGCTTGCTCTTTCTCTAAAATATGACATCTCAATGAGATCTCACTTCTCGGTGAAAGGTCATGAAAAATCCCAGCCAAATGGAATATGTCCAGCACCATATTGCAAGAAGATTTTTATCATGGCAAATATTTGAAAACAGTTTGTCTGGACAAATTGAATATGGCTGGCCAATAATTGAAAAGTTGTGTGATTGAGTATCACCTAAGTCATGTAACAGAAGTCAGAGCTCAAGACGTGGCTCCATTGGTAAAGCAACTGCCTTGCAGGAATAAGCCCAGCGTCTGATCCCTGGTATCAGCCCACTTTGCAAGAGCTATTCCCAGCATTTCTGGCATTCTTGCTTGATTCTACAAGTGTGCCACCCATGCCACCATAAGGTGCATCCCTCTGGCACAGCCTTGTAACCCTGGTGTAGGCAGCCCCGGCTCACTGCAGTCCAGCAGGGGGACAACACCTTAGCAAGCTCAGCCACTATCCCAGCAACCACAAGTGAAGGCACCATGTTCATATTAAAATGTAAGGTTTCGGAAACGCCTCGACTCCCCCACAGCCCGGACTGACCCCGACCCGTGCGCCCTGAGTTCCCGGGAAGCGCCTCGACTCCCCACAGGTGTGTGAGTAATTCTTGCGTCTCCGCTGGACCCCAAGCTGCCCCAGGGAAGAGCGGAAACTCCATCAACGGGAACCAAGGCAAAGTGCCTTGGTTCCAGCCCGACTGGACCCGACCGCGCCCCCTGAGTTCCCGGGAAACGCCTCGACTCCCCACACAGCCCGGACTGACCCGACCCGTGCGCCCTGAGTTCCCGGAAACGCCTCGACTCCCCACAGGTGTGTGAGTAATTCTTGCGCTCTCCGCGGACCCCAAGCTGCCCCAGGGGAAGGAGCGGAAACTCCATCAACGGGAACCAAGGCAAAGTGCCTTGGTTCCAGCCCGACCACCGGCGCCCCTGAGCTTCTGGGAACATCCCAAAACTCAAAACCGCGCAGGACGCGTTAGCGTCCTGCGCACTCTCCCTACTACCTACCTTGCATGAAGTACCAGTGAACCTTGGTTCCTAAGCATCCTTGCTACCCACCCAAACTCTTCAAACAGACCAGACCCCTACTAACTGTACTATCTAGTCACCCAAGAACTCACAGTTGCAACCTACAATAGTCATAATGGTAAAGCAACGCAAAATTCCATCAAGCTCTGTGAGTGAAGTCACTGGTCCAGATGAGTCAAGCAATACCAATGAGTTGCATAACCTATCTGAAAAGAATTTCGGAAAGAACTGTTAAGGATTCAAAAAGGAATTCAAAGAAGCAATGGAATGCAAAATCAATAAAATACAAGAGGACATGATAGCAGAAGTGAGGAAAATGCAAAGGGAAATGACAGGTATTAAAAATGAGGTAAATGAAATAAAAAAACACAGTGGAAGGCCATCATAGCAGAATAATAGCTACTGAAGAAAGAATTAGTGATCTCGAAGACGAGTTCCAAAGATTCTCTACACAACACCAGAAGATAGAAAAAAGGCTCACAATTACCGAACAGACAACAAGAGATAATCGGGATGAAGCCAGAAGAAACAACATACGGATCATTGGGGTCCCAGAAGGGCAAGAAGAAAACCCTGATGAAGAAGAAACCGCCAAAGCCATCATTGCTGAAAAGTTCCCGGAACTAAAGAATGCTTGCCTCAAGATCCAAGAGGCCCGTAGAATACCAGCTAAAAAGAAACCCCAACAA
>JAJIBD010003761.1:0-96242 GCA_021461705.1 Cryptotis parvus | reverse complement strand
CATCTTGTAGGTGGGCGGCCACGTGATCTTTTGACATCCTGTGGGATCCAGTCGGTAATGGCTCTAGTCCAACGGCTGTCTCCAAATCGCATTACATGTCCAGCCTATCTGATTTTCGATGCCTTGGCAAACGAGACAGCGTCCCCTGATTCTGGAATAGCGACGGAGGTCAGAACTCCGGATTCCTTCTCTCACTTGAGTGAGGCGTGATATTCCAAGCATAGCTCTTTCCAATTCCTCTCTGGGAGGCCCGAATAGCATTCTCATCCTGCTTTCATAGGGCCCAGGTCTCTGAGGCGAATGTTAATACAGGGAGAACGGTGGAGTCAAAGAGATGTGCCCGGAGCCGGAGGTTCTTTGTCCTTTTAGCTATTTCTTCGATGCCTTTGAAGGCATTCCATGCCGCTCTCTTCCTCCCTGTGCAGCTCAGGTTTTAGGTCGTTCATCATGTTGATTTCTTGACCTAGGTACACATAACTGCTGCATTCAGAGATGTTTGTTCCATTGAGAGTGAATGGGGCCTCTGGAACTAGTTCATTCTTCATGAACATTGTTTTCTTTAGATTCAGCTGTAGACCTATCTTTCCACATTCTTGGTCGAAGTCAGCCAGCATTTGTGCTGCTTGGCTAATGTTTGGTGTTATTAGAACGATGTCAACAGTGAAGCGGAGGTGGTGTAGTTGCCGACCATCTATCTTCACTCCCATTCCTTCCCATTCTAATTGTTGCATGATGTTCTCGAGGGTGGCGCTGAAGAGTTTTGGTGAAATGGTATCACCCTGTCGAACCCCTCTTTCCACATTAATGATCACTTCTTTGTAGACTGGTGAGATCCTGGTGGTGAATCTGTAATACAGCTCACGAAGGATCTTGATGTATTGGGTTTGAACACCCTGTTTGGCTAGGGCTTCGATGACTGCTTCAGTCTCCACAGAATCAAAGGCTTTCTGTAAATCAATGAACGTGAGACAGAGCAGCATCTTGTACTCCCCTACAAACCTCAATGAGCTTGGTTACTGTGTGGAAATGGTCGATTGTGCTGAATCCTTTCGGAAGCCTGCATGCTCGCATGGTTGTCCTTCATCTAGTGTTCTGCTAATCCTATTCAGGATGACTCGTGTAAACAGCTTGTAGATGACGGACAGCAGGCAGATGGGGGCAATAGTTGCCGATGTCGTGAATGTCTCCCTTCTTGAACAGTAGAACTCTCCTGCTCGTTTTCCATTGGGAGGGCACCTTGCATTCGGACAGGTAGCGTGGTGAAGAGCCGAGCTAGTGTATTGATGAGTACCGACGGCAGATTCTTCAGGTGTTCAGGTCTGACTTTGTCTGGGCCTGGTGCTGTTCCCTTCTTTACCGACGAGATGGCATGTCGGAATTTTAGAAGGGAGAACGTTGGGAATGACATATCTATCCTGTGGAATTTGGTATGTGGGCAGGTGGATGTGGCTATCAAAGAGATTTGAGTAGAAGTCATGGATAATCTTCTCCATTGCCTTTCTGGAAGATGTGATAGATCCATCAGGGCGTCGGAGGGCAGTCATCTTGGTCTTATAGTTGGCAAAGGACAGGCGGGCAGTGCAAATGCTTTTCCTGGCTTCTGCTGCATCTTCCAGTATTTCTGCTCTTCTGTCTTTGAGGTCTTCTTTTATCGCTTCTTGCACCGTTTAGCAAGCTTGGACATTAGCATTTGGTCTCCTGAGGTTACGCGCCTTGCCACGTTTGTGAATGAGCTCAAGAGTTTCTGAAGACAAGCGTCCTTTTGTGTCTTCTCTCTCTCAGCATTCTTCGCATAATCATGGAGGTGCTGAACCAATTGGTTGTGTTCTTCATCGATGTCGTCAATGATGGTATCAGAAATGTTTATTTTCCTATAACAGTAGCAGAAATGTTTATTTTCCTGACCCCGAAAGAGCCCTTAATATGGCAGCAGTAAGAAAGGCAAACAAGCAGTGCCTGATAAAATTTCACTGCCATCCTAGGCTGTCAAAACAAAGAAGGACTAAAATGACTATCTGTACTTTCAATGCACGTACGCTGGCATCAGAAGCATATATTGAGGATCTGATGGTGCAAGCGCAAAAGATCAAGTACGACATCATTGGTCTGACTTAGACGAAGAGGCATCAGTTGCATCATGCTGTATTTGACACCGGAGAAGAATTGTTCCTTGGAACATGCGGCGAAAGAGGGGCGTGTCCTTGTCAACACGAACATGGCCGTCAACATTGATTCATTTGAATGCCTAACAAACCGAATAGGAAGACTACACTTGAAGAGATGTGGCCCACTGCCAGCAATTTCTGTCTTCATTGTCTACGCACCAACATCCACATACAAAGAAGATGAAATTGAGAACTTCTACATGGAATTGGAGGAGTTCTATAAAAAAGATCACACCTTCTACAAAATCATAGTCGGTGATTTTAATGCCAAGATAGGACCAAGAAGATCGGCTGAAGAACTCCACATCGGGAGCCCATGGCCTAGAATGGAATGCGAACAGGGTGAGAGATTATCTGAGTTCATCATGTCCACCAAGACCATTCATGGGAACTCACAGTTCCAGAAGGCTGAAGCGAAACGTTGGACATGGGAATCTCCTGGCGGACAGTTCCACAATGAAATTGACCATATCATCTTCAATCGACGGTTTTGTCTGACCGATGTAGCTGTCGTCCCCAAATTCCAAACAGGATCGGACCACCGTCTCCTTCGTGCAAAATTCTACTTCCCGCAACGGGGAGAAAAGGCTGCAAAGTTTAAGAAGAGAACTCCCAGAATGACCACTAACTGGGAACTCTTTGGCACCATTGCAGCAACATGGGAAGATACCATCATTGACTGATAACATATTACCTTTTTTCAGGAACTCATGTTTTGGAAATAGGAGCAAAACATATTTGAGATAGTGTTTTATGTAGAAATTATGGAGAAACAATGTCATAAAGACTAAAGACTGAATGGGTTCCCTTAGACAGAGCAGAGAGGAAAGTCTCTCTGGGGTCATACTGAAAGGGCCCAGCCAAGACAAAAATAGAAGAATAAAGTATTCCTTATGAGATTCTAGGAAACTTTGGGCAAAAATATCTTAAAATTTGATGTGGAGCAGCCCATGGAGTTCTGGGGAACGGTAAAAGGTTCGGCCAGCCCCTGGCCGTGTCCTACATAGCTCCTAGGGCTTGCTCAGCATGCAGGCGGCCACACTAGCCAGATTTGAAGCGGGGATTTGGGCCCCTTCACCTATTCCCTCAGACTCCATGTCGGTAGGCATGGCCCTGAGCTCCCAGCCACCACAGCCAACCACCAGAAGAGAGACACTCAAGATCCACAGCTGCACCGGCAGTTGGAGCAACAGCGCGATAATCTTAGACTATAATGGATTTTAGCACCAGGTCCTTCACCGGATCTTTCTCATTTATACACTATAATGATCATTCTAGTTGCAACAAACTGGAGAGGGTATGGGGAATGAGGAATTATGAAGTGTTACACTAGAACTCACTACTTGAATATGCACATAGAGACATCATACATCGTTAATATCTGAAGAGCAAGCCACAAAGTGTTACAGATGAGAGAGAGAGAAATACAGGGACAGACACAAAGAGATAGACAGAGAAATAAAATGTGCCTGCAATAGGGGCCTGCAGGGTTTGGGTGGTGGGGGTGTGTTTGGGAGATGGGTGGTGGGAATGGAGCACTCGTGGAGGGATGGGTGCTGGAACACTGTATGGCAGAGACCCAATTATGAATATCCTTGTGATTGTATATCTCACATGGTATAATAAAAATTTTTTTTAAATATCCTAAAATTTTCTCATAATGCTTTTTTTTTTCCTTTTTGGGGTCACAGTGGCAATGCTCAGAGTTTACTCCTGGATCTGCACTCAGGATTTACTCCTAGCAGTGCTCGGGGAGATATGAGATGTCGAGGATCGAACCCGGTTTGGCCGTGTGCAAGGTAAATGCCCTACCCACTGTGCTGTCACTCCTGCCCCTCACATAATGCTTTACTGCTGTAAAGAAATGAGTTCTAGGACTGCAATTCAGTTGTTGCTGCTGTTGTTGTTTTTATAAGCAACATTAAATACTCAGTGACAAATACAGTAATGGCTTCAATTCAGAAAAAAAATTCAATGTCTTTGTTTTGGGATGACACCTGGCAGAGCTCAGGGCTTACTCCTGTCTTTGTGCTCAGGAATCAATGCTGGCAGTCTTAGAGGAGCATATGGGCTGCTCAGGGAGTGAGCCTAGGTCCAGTTGCATGGAAGGCAAATGTCCTACCTGCTGTACTATTCCCCTGATCCTAATATGGTTTGGTGTTTGAGCCACACCTGGTGGTACTCGGGGCTCTACTCAGCTCAGTGCCTAGGGTACTACTTCTGAAGGTGCGAGAAGACCTTGCAGTGCCAGGAATCGAAACCAGCATAGTGGATAGTATAGTGAGTAGGGCATTTGCCTTGCACCTGGATGATTCAGATTCAATTCCAGGCACCCCATGCACTCCCGAGCCCCTGCACGAGTAATCCTTGAGCACAGAGTCGGGAGTAAGCCCTGAGCAGGGACAGGTGTGGCAAAAAAAGAGGACTTAACAATTAAACACAAAAACTAGTGGATACAATTGAGATCTCTAAAAGGAATAACAACCAGTCCTTGGATATAGGATAGAGATACGATGGGTTAAGAGTACTGAGGACTTTATATATATATATATATATATATATATATATATATATATATATGTGAAGATATGGCAAATGAGAGTATTGAGGAATTTTATATATGTAGAGATATGGCGGATGAGAGTATTGAGAACTTAAATATATGGAGAGAGGAGAAGATATATATATATTAGGATATATATATACTATGATATATATGAGGATATATGAGGATATATATACATATATTAGTCCTAGGACTAGTATATATGCATATCTATATACACGCATATATACTTATACACATATACATAATGAAGGCCAGTAATAGAAGAAAAACAGCTCTAGAGCTCAAGGTCAAACAATACGGAAACATGTGTTCTAAATATGATATAATATAAGCAGATGCTTATCCCTGCCCTACTTTGTAGGCAATCACCTCTTCCCCTACTCTACTTTCTGGAAAATAATAAATTAGGATCTGAACTGAAAAACATCCCACACAAAGGGAACCTTTGCTGTGATAAAGCTGGGATAATGCCATCTGGCTTAGGTGAAAGTCCATCAAATAAAGAGCAGGACAGGCCCTGTCTGTCACGCCTCCTCTTCCACAGCTGGGATGCTGGCGGCTACACTCACAATCCTGGACCCACTCAACACAGGCCTCTTAAGGGTCAGCAGCACCTTGATTAAGATTTGGCTTCAACACTGAGCATTCCCCCAAAATCACCCCTTTTACCCTTTAGTTGAGCTACCAAATGGCAGGCCCTGCCTTCAGACACGGAGTAACTATTTCAGTGCATTTTGCTTTGTGTGGAGACTCTTATTTCAGTTTGGGTTTGGGGACCACACCTGGCAATGCTCAGGGCTTCTTCCTGACTCTGTTCGGGTCACTCCTGGCAGTCAAATGTGGTACCTCAAATCAACACAGGGCAGTCACACGCAAGGCAAGTGCTGCCATTTGATCCCAATATCACAATCTTTCCGGGTCCTCCGGGGCATCCCTAGAGGTTCCTGAACACTTCCAGGGTGGCCCAACTAACCCCAGGCACTGCAAAGCCCTAGCAACAGTGCATCCTTGGGACCTCAGAAAGAAACACATGTACAACCAGGGACCAATTTGGCCAAGAATGTCTGAGAAGCGTTCCTATGCCTCCCGAACTTGGGAGACTCCTGCCTTCCCCCAGAAAAATGCTCTGGTAAACTCTCTGTGAGAGTCAAAAGGGGACAGAGACAAAGGGGAGAGGGTGGCTAGGGGGCCTCTGCCCTCTGAGTGAGCACAGTATTCTCTGGAGAGTCAAGATCCTATGGACAAGCGGGCAACAGTTGTCCCAAGGATAGAACATCACAGGGTTTTGCAGAGATCGATGACGACATGAATGGCACCTCCAAATGACTTACCCTGTCGTATAAGGGATGTTGATGCCCCCAGATTAATGCTTTCACACCCCACAATGAACAGGGTGGGAGAAGCACAGTAAGGACACGCCGCTGCAGATCATGGCTAGCTTTGCAGATTCTCTGGCACCAAGTTTCAGTTTTTTATTATGTAGCCTCCTAGGACAATCCCAACACCAGCACTGGGAACAATGATGACACCTGCAGAGAAGAGAAGGCTAGGATGAAGGGAAGTAAAGGGACACCAGTATTTTCTTTCTCATTACTCGGTTACTTTTCAAGTAAAGAACAAAAAAACACTGTAACCAACACATCTTCATTGTGTGATTTTTGGTATTATTAATTTTCAACGCATACAACCACATTTTTAAGGACTCATTCAGAATATAAAAGAAATCAAATTTTTAAACAAATAAAGACATGCAACCCATTAGTAAATTGAGAAAAGCCTCAAAAGGTTTTAAGAAAATTCAGTTGACTTGTAATGAGGGAAAGTGTGCATTGTCATTACCAAGAGAGAAGCAGAAATGAAAGTCACAGTGAAATGCTCTTTCATGCCAGCCGCGTGTATTGAAAAGTCTGGCATTACCACACGTTGGCAAAAGGAGAACACAGTGGGCAAGCTCTATACACCAGTTGGGTGCTGCAGCCTGGCAGTATCTAGCAGTTGAAGAAATATACACGTTCAGTGACAGACAATGGTACCCCACAATCTAGACAGCCTAAAGAAGCTCGTAACCATGAGCACTGCAGTTATCTGAAACATCAGAAGAGCCCTTAACTGGAAATCAAAGAAATGTTCTTTAACGGATACATTATATGGACTAATAATGGATCTGTTCTTTAATAGATGTTACACATACTCTATTCATATAATGGGAATCCATACAGTAACAAAGAGTAAGAAATATAACTACATACATGTTTGATTCGGATAAATCAAACAGTGTTGGATTTAAAAGCACAACACAGGGCCAGGAGACAGTTGTACAGTGGTTAGAGAGCTTACTTAGCATGCTCCTGACTCAGGTGCAATTCTGGGCACTTCACCATCTCTGATCACTGCTGGCTGCAGCCCCCGCAGGCTCCAGCACCTCTCGGTGACCTCAGTATCCCCAGCACAGCATCAGCCATTGCGTCCTGAGGCCACTGCGTCGAGCATCCAGCTTTTCTTAATGGCCAAGAATTCCAGGTGGGGCCCTGAGCTTTCTAAGTAGCACTTGGAGGTCGCAAAAAGTAATTAGCCAATTAAAAATTAATTTAAAAGTACAATTAAATCCATTAAAAATTAATTTAAAAGAAGAGCAAACGTGGCTGCATTTGTGAAATGTGTACGAGCAGATGAACCCAAGTGACAGGTTAGGAAGGAGACACTGGAAGTCAGTGAGCTAAAAGCCTTGAGAGGGGCTGATGGGACTCAGAGGGGCTGATGGGAGACGTTAAAGGGGGGGCTCCACACCATGGTCTGGGTAACAGTCACACAAATGTCCACTTTGTGGCTATATGTTATCTCTAAACTTTGTTTATAGTGGCACAACCTGGAAACAGCTAAAACTGAAAACTATTTTTTAATTGAATCACTGTGAGATACACAGTTACAATATTGTTCATGATGGGGACAAAAAAAATTTTAAAGTTAATCAAGAGTACCTGTCCAAGAATATTGCAGTATCAAAAGAACCAAGGAATTGCAAGAGACCTTTATTGAAAAAATGGCACAATAAAATAACTATCCAAAGGGCAGGGAGAAAACAAAGGAAGCACCTGAGTTTTTCCTAGGAGAAATCAGGGAAAGCTCGCACAAATGGCAGGCAGTCTTTGAACTACACTCATGAGATGAGACCCAAACCTTTGGGATCTGAAAGACGCCAGACAAGCTGCCCCAGAGACCAGCCCCAGCAAGAGGATCACACAAAAGAAAGCAATGGCAGGAAGCCCAAGAGAACAAAACAGGCTCAGAGCAACACAACTGTGGGAGTTCAGGACGCAGGGTTTGGGAACTTGGTGAGGCGTGAGGGGGCAGCGGGAGAGACAGAGACAGAGAAATATAGGAACAGGGAAGACCATGGAAAGGCTCCCAGGGAAAGGAGAAGCCACCAAGGATTCTAATCAGAGTGTATGCTACAAAGATGAATTTTGGCAGTGAGACAGAACAGAATATAAAGGAAACAAAGCTAGAGTCAGAAGTGGCAGGAAGGCAACTACTGCAAAGGTCCATGTGGGGAACAGGAAGACACACCGATACCAGAAGACAGGGCTGTGAGTGCGCAGCTCAGAATCTCTCTGGGATAGCCGAGCTCGGAAGAACTAGACTGGGACATTCCAATCCTATGCCCAATTCTTGGGATGTGACATACATCCCAACAAGACTGAACAAAGTGGAGCCCTGGGGAATGGCTCAGTGACTAAAATCACCTCCCTTGCAAGCTTGAGGCCATGAGTTTGATCCCTAATTTCGCTCACATGTATCAGGTGAGGTCCCAGATATCTGACTGCTGCCGGTGTAGGTGACTGCCAGACACAGACTGATGCATGCAAGCATGGTGACTAAAGTGTGCGCACAACCCTGTCCACAGCGGGCACTGCAACTAAAATATAAAAACGATGGCGCACAAGCACTGCAGTCAGGAGGAAACCCTGGGGTGTACCCAGACAGAATGAGAACAAACGCCACATCTACACGAGGTGCAACCTCTAGTGAGCACATCACAAGCACAACTAAAGTGTGTGATGGCCGTTACATGGATGCAAGAGCAACAAAAGGAAAGGAAGGAGGAAACGACTAGAGATGTGAGGTCTAGATTCCTGGAGCTCACCCACATTAATAGGCTTTATGAAAAGATGAGTCCCCAGAGACCATAGAAAGAAAGGTCAGAGCTAGAGAAAAGCCACAGGGTTAGGGTGCTTTCCTTGCACACGGCCAACACCAATTCAATCACCTGTCCTGCCTGGCGTGATCCTGAGCACAGACCCAGCAGTAAGCCCTGAACACCACCATGTAACCCCAAAACAAACCCAAAAAAATCGCTACTTACATTATATTTCCCGTCTATCTTTCTAGGCCATTTTCCTTGAAGAATATGTTTTTGTTTCATAGCATTTGTTTAGAGAGCAAAGGTTGGAAAAAACTATTGTAGGTAGGGGAAGAAAGCCTTATAATAAGAATGTATAATGGACCTTTGCACATAGAAATGGCTGTGGATCCAGATGATACTGGAGTCCAGTATGATACTGTGCCAGTGCACACCGGCTAGATGACTTGCTTATTCAGGAACCCATGCAAAGGAGCAAAGAGGGAGGGACTGTTGAATCAAAAGGATAAGTTTTGCTCGGGGACCAGTGTTCATCTTGTAATCCTCACCAGTCTTGATTTTAAAAAAAATTAGTCATGCACCTTTAGCAAAGATGCTGATAGTCAAAGAAGAGACTAAAAGTGCACACCAGGGAAGCAGAGCCTAAGTGAGTATTCAGGTCACTGATTCCACCCCAGATCTGTTCTCATCACCAAAGCTGCCTCAGGGACACTGGGTTCCTTCCAGGTACATTGACCAGAGACCCAAATTAGATAAGCCGGTTAATAAACTTCTGTCCTCATTCAGAAAAAGTGTACATGCTATCAGTATGATTAATAAGACAATGCTTTACTCTCCAATTAAAATTGGACCTTTAATAAAAATACTATTTCAAGCAAACTCTCAATGGAGAGAGTGCTGGAGCCCCGGGATTGTAACTGCTAAACAAGTGCCCACCCTCAGACCGAGTCATTTACAAGCAGGTCATCATTCGCCCACGCGCCCTAGTTAGCACGCAGCTCCTCCACACAGGAGTTTGATCATCAGCAAATCAGAAGACACATGAAAGTGTCCCCCAACCTTCCCACACCATCACCTAGGTCCCGAGCACTAACACTCATCACTTTGCTGCTCCGACCCACAACCTGAAAAAGGGTCTCACATGTGAGAGTTGTAACTCAGATATGAGGAGTGAGGGAGATTTGGAACTGGAGAGCAAGGGGGGAAAGGAGCTGGACAGGTACAGTGGGAGAGATTTCCCAAAGGCCCTGGATCTGGCGTGATTCTGAGAGAGCTTAAAAGGACTTGAATCAGTTTCCCACCCACCACCTACCCAACCATCTAGGCCTCCTGACTTCCTCAATCCTTGTGTGGGTTAGGGAATATTAGATACCGTTAGTCCTGTCTGCGCACATTACTTCTCCATGATGCTTTACGCTCCTTCCTTCTGTCCTCAGATCCAGATAGCCAGAGCCTCTTCCGCACCTCTGCTTCTGAGCCTCATGCTAGATGCAGCTCTTCCCCAGCACTGTAGGGCTGGTTTGCGTTTCCCTCACTCTGCCTCCCCATGTCCTTTAGTGACCAAGACTTGCAGAGGGCAGAGTACTGGTGAGTGGGGGAAGAGGCATCCCTCAATATCAAAGGACAGTTCTGAGGGGAAGAGAGGATGCAAGCAAGCCTGGGAAGATGAGAGTAAATGAATGAAGCGCAGGGACCCAACTATAGTAGAAGTACACAGGGAAGAGACAAATGACCTTGCACACACCTCAGAGACAAACTGAAGTATTCAAGTATGAGTATGAGCTGTATACACTGAGCCTCTGAGTTCATGTCCCAACTCTGCCTTTACAAGTCACATGTCCAGACTTCCTTCTGGAAAGAACTGCAGTGTTCTCATCCGTAAAATATGGCTAAGGATAATGACTCTTCCTCATAAGGCTGTTAGGATTAAATGAGCTAAATAAATTAAGACATAAGATGAAGTGCTTAAAATACTGCCTGAACTATAATAAATACTCAAATGTCAGCAATCACCACAAAGATGATTATCATTATCTGCCTAATATTAATGAGTTTAACATTTGCACAACTAAATATATTGAAAACATAATTAGACAAATGTCTATACGCTATAATTTCTATAGCACTGAATTTTCTATATAAATTAGGCAAATTTCTATATGCTATATATCCCTATATGGTTATATAAAAAACTCATAGACTCATAGACTCATAGACTATGAGACTCATAGACTCATAGACATGGGGCAGAGCTGCTACTGGCTCTCCCTGTGCCCAGCCGCTTACGAGGTGCCCAGGAGGGATGGCGGGTTCTAGCCCTGGCCCGCCACCCCAGCAGAGCCTAGCAACAAGCCAGATGAACCCTCACTCCATGAGGGCCTCCATTTTCCACATCCGGACTTCTCTCTGGTCAGAACTCCACCCAGCAAACCAGCCTATCACAGCCCGGTTCATCAATAAATGCTGGACTTAGAGATGACTACAAGAGTATGCTACCTGCACGGCAGAGCCTGGCAAGCTACCCGTGTTGTATTTGATATGCCAAATACCAGTAACAATTATAGACCTCATTCCGAATGGATTGAGGCTCTTTATGTTCCTGGAGCAAGCAGATGCTCTTGGGCTCTACTAGCATGAGACAGGACATAGGGAGATGTTACTGGGGCCCGCTCGAGCAAATCGATGATGAACAGGGAAGACAGTGATTTATAGTTGAACTGGAACTATATTAAAATATATTTAACTATATATCTAAATGTATTCTCAAAAACAATTAGGCAAATTTCTATATCCAATAATTATTACAGAATTGAATATAAGCAACTCTTAATTCTTCAACATAAAACTCTATGTGTTCTTCAATGCATAAATCCTCATTTGCTATTTAGTAGTCATGTGTTTTCTATTAGTTTTTTAGCTATGTAAATGTATCTGAACCCAAAGAGATCACTGATGCATAATTTAAGTATTGACACAGCAAAAGATCCTGCTTTATTTATGAAAGACCGAAGGATATCCTACTGCTTACCAATTAAAAATATGTACCTATTTACCCAAGCATATTGATAAGTCAATTGTCCCACTTTCTTTTCTGTCAAGCACTATTATCCCATAACATCCAATTTTGATGTTTGTCTCTGGGTCACAATATTAACATTATAATGTGTGCTTTCATGAGGTCAGAAGACCTTTATCCTTTTCATGACATTCAGTTAATTACCAAATATTAAAGGTACTGGAAAAATTGTTTCCGCTTTATTCTAATTTTTGTCAATAGGTAAATACTGTCTTTGTTACAAACAGTTGCCAATAGATGTTTGATGCATTAGAAAATCTCAAATTGAAAAATGATTCATATCAAGACTGAGTTAGGGTGAAGAACCTCAAGTGTATGTCCACTGCCACTAAAAAAACAAAACAAAACTGACTTTCAAGAAAGCCAGTGACAACCTACCGGGATACCCTCTACAGACTCTTCTGTTTTAATCCTTTCCTAATAAATCTTAAGGTCCCTTTTCATGGTCATACTCTACCTTTCTTATCCAGACACTATCCTCAAACTTACCAGAGTCTGCAGAGTACAGGAACGAATTAATTTCATCATTGGGATTTTTATATCAAAATCCAAATGACTTATGAATTTCAGTTCTCACTTAATCCCTGAATAGATATGCACTCTCCTCCTCATTTTACAAATAAGAAATCTAAGATCTAATTCTGGGCCACAAGTGCTAAAATCAATTAAAATGGACAGGCAATATATATCCCAATCATTGCCTAAATAACCTCACTATTAACAAAATCCTAAATTAACACTATTAGCCACTATTAACATCATTTGTCTAGTAGTTAAGTATGGATTGTGTGACAGCAGTTCTTTTATCTCGCTCTTTCTCACTTTCCCTCCTCCCCTTTCCTAAATGTGGAATAGTCCACACACATTAGAATATTCTGTCTGCGAGTTAAAACAGGATTTCCTCTACCTTTATCTCATTCCTCTATAATCACTGACCCTTGCTGTGTAGTCCACAAAATTGTCTTTAGTTAAGTTGAAAATAAATGCCTTGTGAACTGGGGATGTAGTTTAGTGGTTTTAAAAACAAACACAGTGCGGCGCATATGCTGCCTGAGTCCGTGTGCTGCTCGAGTCCACGTGGTTGAGCACATGCGGTGCCTGAGCACGTGTGTCGCCGCATCTCCCCTCTTGAGATGTGTACTCTCTTACTCGCTGTCTTTGGAGTAGCCCGCATTCTCCCTTGAGCGTGTTACTCTCTCTCTCTTTCTGTCTCTCTGTCTCTCTGTCTCTCTCTCTCTCTCTCTCTCTCTCTCTCTCTCTCTCTCTCTCTCTCTCTCTCTCACTTTCCCTCCTCCCCTTTCCTAAAACCTCCTTAATAAAACCTGTTTTACTTCACTGTTCGTTGACTCCTGAAAATTCTCTTTCTGTGAGGAAGACAAGAACCCTGAGGAAACCCTGGGTAAGGCCTAGGACTGACTTTCCTTTCCTGCAAAGAGCAATTCCTCGCTCCAGCCTGAGTCTGTGGCTCCCTGAGAAATCTCAGGTGGTGGGGGATCAACTCCCCTGCCTAGAGATCAGGTGGACATCAGGTGTGGCTTGACGACCACCTCGTGGCGCTGGTGGGGCTCAGGCCCACCCCATGCAGGGGTTCATCACAGACTTTATCAGTCCTTAGCCTGCCCAGCGGATCCGGGTGGCAGAGGCGGCTGGGGAGAAAGCAACCATCTCTTGCCCCTTCCAGCCTCACATGAGCCACCCGTGAGGCCTACCTGCATCACAACTAGCTGGAAATAAACCTCACTGTGCGACTTGCAAAAAAAACAAAACAAAACAAAAAACCACACTGAAAGCAAGCAAGAAAAAAAAAAGAAAGAAGAAAGAGAGGTAGGAGGGTAAGAGAAAGTGATGGAGGAAGGAAGGAGGAAGGGAAGGATGGAAGGAAGGAAGGAAGGAAGGAAGGAAGGAAGGAAGGAAGGAAGGAAGGAAGGAAGGAAGGAAGGAAGGAAGGAAGGAAGGAAGGAAGGAAGGAAGGAAGGAAGGAAGGAAGGAAGGAAGGAAGGAAGGAAGGAAGGAAGGAGGGAAGGAGGGAAGGAGGGAAGGAGGGAAGGAGGGAAGGAGGGAAGGAAGGAAGGAAGGAAGGAAGGAAGGAAGGAAGGGAAGGAAGGAAGGAGGGAAGAGGGAAGGAGGGAAGGAGGGAAGGAAGGAAGGAGGGAAGGAAGGAAGGAAGGAAGGAAGGAAGGAAGGAGGAAGGAAGGAAGGAAGGAAGGAAGGAAGGAAGGAAGGAAAGGAGGAAAGGAGGGAAGGGGAAGAGAGGGAGGGAGGAAGGAAGGAAGGAAGGAAGGAAGGAAGGAAGGAAGGAAGGAAGGAAGGAAGGAAGGAAGGAAGGAAGGAAGGAAGGAAGGAAGGAAGGAAGGAAGGGCAAATGACTTTGGACATAAGATAATGAATCAATAAAACAATACAGTAAGTGTAGGAAGTCATGTCATGACTTTCAAGGTTTTACAGCTGCCTTTGGGGAGACAATTAGATATGGGAATGGGGTGGTTAGGGAAGGAAGGTAGGATCTCTCTCCCTCCATCCATCTCTCCTTCCGCTTCTTTCTAACTAGATGCATACTGATGCCAACTGTATGCCAGACAGTATAACAACTGCATATAACATCTTATTACTTTTCAAAATTGTACAAATGTTTGGTTGCTCTGAAATTCTTTTGTCAGCAGTAGTTTTGTGTTAGTCTAATTAGAAGCAATTTTCTTTCAGAGAAACTGAAAATGGTGCATCTTATTACAATTACTGGCGTATCCAATGGCAAGGAATGTAACATTCTTTTCACATCCCAGATGAGAAAACTGCTAATGAGTGGTTGAGCTGTGAAGCAAACTCAACTCTCTTTGACTTCTCAGAAGACTATGCTTCTAAAGGCTTTCAATGGGGGCCATCTCCAGTGCTCAGGGGCTCCGAGGCTACACCTGCTTGAAGGGGTGGAGGACATGAGATGCTGGGCATTAACTCAGGATTTCACACCTAGTAGCCACTGACTCTACCGCTTATGCAATCATCCTCATTTTATGATGTTTCTAATCTTATGCCCCCAAAACTTGCTTTCCTGTCACCCTGGATAATAATAGTTTGCCATTTAAGCTTTCACCTTTCTTGTACACATTTCCTTTCAGGAAATAATTATCAAATTCTCTGAGAGGGGAATAAATAAAGGAGAATAACATTTTAAATATACAAACCTTGAAGCTAGAGAAAAAAAAATTTTTTTTTTGATTTGCTCTGGGCCATATCCAGCAATACTCAGGGATTACTCCTGGCAGAGCTCAGGAAAACATAGATGGTGCAGGGATTGACCCAGGGTCCATCACATGCAAGTCAAACACCTTAAACCCTGTACTGTCTTACCAGCCTAAGGTAGGAAATTTTTAATCTGAGATTAGACAAACTATATAAATCACAAAATCACAATATGTGCCTTTCTCTTCCATCACTATCACTATCCTCCTGTTGATCATCTATTTGCTCGAGCGGGCACCAGTAATATCTCCATATGTCCTGTCTCATGCTAGTAGAGCCCAAGGGCATCTATTCGCTTCAGGAACATAAAGAGCCTCAAACCATTATATTAGGTCATGGGAATGAACTAATATAATTGTTACTGGAATTTGGCATATCAAATAAAACAGGGCAGCTTGCCAGGCTTGCCATGCAGGTGGCATACCCTTGTAGTCACCTCTAAATATAGCATTTATAGATGAACCGTGTGGACGCTTGCAGCTGCGCCGAGACAGGCTGTGATAGGCTATCGCTGGGTGGAGTTCTGACTAGAAGGAAGTCCGGATGTGGAAATGGCAGCCCGATGGAGTGGGGGTCATCTGGCTTATTGTGTGGCTCTGCTGGGGTGGCAGGCCATCTTTGTGCAGAATCTGAGAAAAAAAACTTTCACAAACAACAAACTGGGTATATGACTAGAATAAACTGTTAGTATCATATGTATGTATATATAGACACATACACATATATAACTGCCACTGTATATACAATAATAAATTCATATATCTCTAATTTAGTGGGGTTTTAATCCACATTATTTCACAGTATAACTTCAGTCCATATGTGTGGGAAAGATAGTAAGGTGCTGAACATGACCTGCTTGGCTGGGTTAGAAGTGAACAGTGTTTGCCAACCAACAGCAGGAGACATGAGACCCTCCAGGTTCTCATTTACAGGATGTTCTTTCAGGAATTTCCTTGAGGCTGATAAGCTGGTCAGGCAATTATTTCACAGGCTGCCCTTGGTTTTGCCTTCTGTGGCTTCCCTTAGAGGACACAGGTCCCTAAATAACCTTGCTGAAACCACCACTTAAGGACCCAGTATAGCTCAGGAGGAATCACTTGGTACCAACCAATCAGTGATGGCTGAAATCACCGCACAGTCTTGCGGAAATCATTAATACAGGCTTTCAAAGGAGTCCCTCAAGTCGAAACCCTTAGGACTCATGACTCAGTGTAGAGGTACCAATATAGAGTGTAGAGGTACCAATAAAGCTTCTATTTAACTCCTATTAAGGAAAAGTGCCTCATTCACCCAGAATAATATTTTCCTCAACTCTGACCACACAGGAAAACATGGTGCAGGAGGAGACAACTACAATAACCTCAATCTCGGGAACTCAAGGTCTTGGGTGTACTGAAAGAAGGTAATAAAAAGGTACATTCAGCAGAGAAAATAACTATACTTTCCAATTCAATTTTCTTTAAAGCTCTCGTTAAAATAATGCATAAAAGCAAATGCCAAGCTGTGTTATGAAAAGGATTCAAAAATTAAATCAAATTAATATTTCACCCTTATGGAATAGAAATCTGAGTTTTCTGTATCTAGGCAATAAAACCACAGAGGGCAAAAATAATCTGTAATGATGAGATGCAAAAATCAGTGTTTACTTCCGTTTTTCGCTGTCCCTGAGAAATTTAAGGTGCTTTATCAAAAGCTTTAGGCAAAATGCTACAAGGGATGCGGCTGACAAGGCTAGGGGTGGTCCCTTTGGTAAAGGAAATTTCACAAGAGAATAACAGGATCATATTAACTTTATCTGTTATCAAAATAGCCTCAAATGTAGACCTTATCATCACTTAGTTACTGTACTGAGTTTCCATTCACAGATGCAAGGCCTACAGATCAGGGCTGGTGTGAAAAGCAAAACCCCTCTCTGGACGCGGTCTGGGCAAGATCCACTTTATATCAGCCTTTTCAGCTTCTCCACTTTCCACTCTTATCCCATTTAGCATGCTCTGAGCTTCCCCATCCAACAGTCGATCATCAACTCACCCACTAACAGCCAAGCCACAAAACCTGACAAAGCTCTCCTTCTAGGAGAAGCAATTTCAAGACTCTATATGGAAAAAATCTCAAAAGAAACTTCTCTACAGCTCACACGTGTTAGAATGCCCTTCTTCCACAAGGACCAAGTGAAATCACAAAGATTCTGCCAATTTAACAGGGAAAATCAGAACAATCATTTAATAAACATAGTCAACTCACTAGTGTGGAGGTACTGTGTTTATTTTTTTCATTTTCATTGACACCTTCATATTATACAAACACCATAAAATTTCTTCTATAATTCGCTGGTTTTTAGTGTCTACACAGAGCTCTGTAACCTTCACCACAATCATTTATAGAACATGTCTTCATCTCTACAGAACTCTGTCCTTGGTAGCTATCACACCTATTTCTTCTAACTCCCTCTACCAGTTTTACATAGTCACAAATCTCCTTTACCTCTCCATAAATCTATCATATCATATGACATTCATATAATAAATTTATTTGGGTTCTGCTAATTGACAAGATATTCTCAAAGGAAAGTTTACCTACATCATAGTATGTATCAGCACTTCACTATTGGACTATCAATACTAATCGATTGTACTGATATACAACAATTGATGAATGGGTTTAATTTATCCATTCATCAGTTTATGAATAGGTTTATAGTTTTCACTATTATGAATAATACAGATATGAATATTGATGTACAATATTGATGTATAGTGTTTACATGGATGTTTTCATTTTTCTTTGTTATATGCCTATAAATGAAATTTCTGGATTCTATTGTAAATTTATTTTGAAGAAGTGTAAAACTATTTTCCAAAATGGTTATAACTAATGGATAATTCTATTAGCAGTAAGGGTTCTAGTTTGTTCACATTTTCAAAAACATTAAAAAAATTTTTATCACAGATAAAATATTTGATATTTGAGTATGGTCATTTGACTGTAAAAATAGTGTCTCACTGAGGTTTTTTTTTAAAATTTTTTTCATTATGCCACCGTGAGATATACGGTGTTTGGGTTCATGTTTGGGCTTCAGTCATGCAGTATTCCAGCACCCATCCCAGTGCTCATTTCCCATAAACAATGTCCCAAATTCCCTCCCTCCTCTCCCAGTCTGCCTCTATGGCAGGCACTTTACTCATTGTGGTTTTGATTTGAATTTCCCCCTATTAAGGTCTAGCAAAATTTCATGTCGTCATTTGTTTATCTTCTTTGGAAAATATTCAGCTCCTCCATTCCTTTACCCATTCTTAAGTCATTTTATTTGTCTTTTTTATTACTGATTTATAAGACTTCCTTGTATATTCTAGACAGTGTTTCTCAGCTGACACCGCCTCCTGGGGATGCTGTGGTATCCTCAAGTACCCACAGAGAAGGGAGGGAGATGCTTTCTATTTGGTAAAAGAAAAAAAAGTAGAATTGGGTATGGGAAGGGTGCTGCTGAGCACCTGTTTTTCCGCAAAAGAGGGTGTAGGCCAAATAATTTTGGAAACCCCTAAATTCTAGATAGAAATCCCTTATCAGACAATTATTTTAAATATTTTCTCCAATTCTGTGGGCATTTTATAGGGCGGGGACATACCCAACAGTCCTTGGGAATATTCTGCACAGTGTTTGGGAGTCACTCCCAAAGGTGCTGAGGGACCATGCATACTAGGGACCAAGCTCCAGGCTCACACATGCATAGAATGTGCTCTAGCCCTGTGGGCATCTCCCTGGCCTAATGGGTTATTTTTAACTTTCTTGATAGTTTCCTTTGATATACAAGTTGGTAATTTTATAAAAAAAATAAATAAATCTTCTCTTTTCCTTTGGTTGAAATGCCTAATTCAAAATCACAGAGATTTCTGTTCCTTTTTATTTCTATCATAAGTATTAAAATTTTGGCTCTTCTGAGCTCATTTTTATATAGTAGAGTTTAACTACATTCTTTTGCATGTGGCTGACCAGTTCTTCCACCACCATTTGTTGGCAAGATTATTTCTTTCCTCATTGATTGATCTGGACACCCTTAAAGAAAGTTAATTTATCAGAATGTCCATTTCTAGATTCTCAAATCTATTCTATTGAAGTTTATGTCTACCTTAAGTTAGCACCTTGCTGTCTCGATTACTAATTGCTTTCTAGAGTTTGAGATGAGGAAGTCCAGGTGTACCAACTTTGTTTTTTTGTTAAGATTGCTTCTGGTTGGGGCTGGAGCGATAGCCCAGCGGTAGGGCATTTGCCTTGCACACGGCTGGCCTGTGCCAGCCCAGGTTCGATCCCCAGCATCCCATATAGTCCCCCAAGCACCACCAGGAGTGATTCCTGAGTGCAGAGCCAGGAGTAACCCCCTGAGCATTGCCGGGTGTGACTCAAAAAAAAAAAAAAAAAAAAGATTGCTTCTGGCTATACTGGGTCCTTCTCATTGTCAAAAGAATTTTTGTTAAATACTTGGAAGAAAGGCAGCTAGAATGATGCAATTAATTCCAGTTGGGATTATACTGAATCTGTAGACCAGTTTTGTGTGTGCGGCCATCTAATGAGATTATTTCCCAGTCTATGAACATGATATATCTTTTCATTTATTTAGTTTTATTTTACAACAATTTTATTTTATGTTTATTTTAAACAATATAAAGTTTTCAGAATTTAAGTTTTAACCCAACTAAAATTATTCCTAAGAATTTCATTTTTATTCTAGAATAAGCAGAATACTTTAATTTTATTTTTGAATTGTTCACTTCTAATATATAGAATTATATTTGGTTTTATATCATGTATCTTGTACACACATTAAATTCATCTACTAGTGTTTATACTTTCTAGTGAATTCTAGGGAATTCTTCTTTTGATGTGGAGATCACAGCCAGCAGTGCTCAGAGGTCACTAATGACGACTCCAGCGCCACTCCTGGTAGTGCTTGGGAAACCTTATGCAGTGCCAAGGACAGAACTGCATGCAAAAAGTGCCTTATCCTGACCCCAGCCCCTTTAGTGGATTCTTTAGAATTCTCTCTATACAAGATTACATACTTTGTGAATA
This sequence comes from Cryptotis parvus, assembly GCA_021461705.1. Taxonomy (NCBI): domain Eukaryota; kingdom Metazoa; phylum Chordata; class Mammalia; order Eulipotyphla; family Soricidae; genus Cryptotis; species Cryptotis parvus. The sequence continues at coordinate 75,987 of JAJIBD010003761.1, read as the reverse complement.
ATAATAGTCTATATTTTTTCTTTCCAATATGAATATCTTTATGGCATTGCCTTGACTAGCTTCCCTGGTAAGTCTCTAGCGCAGTGACAAATCAAAGTGGTAAGAACAGTTGTACCTTCTGCCCAGCTTCAGGAAAAACATCCAGTCTTTCTTTCATCGTAAGTTTGATGTTGACTATGGGTTTTTGTAGGTGCCCATCATACACTGCCTTTTAATGCTCATCTAAAGAGTAGCTGAAATGAATTGCACTCTTATTACTTCTACATTTTTGGTTAGGTATAATTTTTATAAAACTAAAATTCATAAATGGATCATTCTAATAGGCAGTAAATAAAATGGATCAAAATTCCTGTTTATAATCTACTGTAGTAAAAACAGACAATTAAACAGTAAGTTAATAATTAAACAAACCACATATAATCATATGTATGAAAAAGCACTACAGATAAAAAGCATTTATCTTAGGGTTGGGGATACAAGCTCATCCCTAGCAGCAGCACCATACACACACACACACACACACACACACACAATTTATCCTAAAGGAAACATCAGGAGTTTTGGAAGAAGTGTTGCATTCATAAATGGAGGAAATTGGTGAGATCTAATGGACAGGGACAATCTAAGCAAAATCCTGGAGCAAGTGAGTACAAATTGCACCGGCATATAAATTGTCCTGAACTGCACAGTTTTCATCTATCCTGAAAGTCAACATTATTAAGGGCATTAATAGAACTAGATGATAGATTTTTTAAATAATCAGTCTTCTTGGCATTCTGAATGAGAGCATAACCCAGAAACCTAAGGAATTTGAGCAAGGCAGTGACAGCTGAGATGAAAATCTAACACAGGCTATGTGCTGCACTTTTGACCAAAATATTTTCATTTAACTGTTATGCAGAATTCCACCTGGTGATGGAATTCATAAAGGGAGCTTTTCAAGTGGAAACATGCTCAAATATACAAAAATCTTTGCATGTTTGAACAACAACAAACCAACTGTCTATAAAAACTTCAGCTTCAGAAACTCATAAAATGCCACAGCAAAGAGAAAAAAGGCAGTGCAACTTGATCACTTGATCACTTGAATGATCAAGTGATCAAGTTGCACTGCCTTTTGCACTGGATCTATCACAGTGCAACTCTGTGTGTAAATTAATGTACCTCTGAGCCAACAGCTGTGGGTTTCTCTCAGAGTTTAAGTGTCACTAATTTCATGTTAACCCACTCTATAGGCAGGATCAAGCATAGCCCTGTACCTTTGCACATCTGTATCTTCACAAAATGAAAATCTAGTAAGGGACAAGCCAAATAAGGCAGTGTTTTACACAAAACTGAAGAGAAGCTGACACCTTAGACAACTCGGCTGGAACTGGAAATAGTGATTGCAATTTGGGGAACTGAACAAAGAAAAGCAGAAAGTAATTAATAGACACAGCTCAAATTTCAACCTTTAGGAAAAGAAACTTCCTGTTTTAGTATTTATTAACAGTTTCAATTTTTTCCCTAAATTACATAAAATGGATCTGATTTATTTATTTGTTTGAGAATCAGAATTTATAGGGGCTAGAGCAGAAACTGCTACCTAACCGCTGATAATTCCCTCTTTCAGTGATAGCAGGGAGGTCAGGTTATTTTATACAGAGTCAGATAGTAAATATTTTCCACTTTGTGGGCCAGATAGTGTCCTTTCTAATCATTCACCTCTTCTGTTGCTGCACTAAAGGAGTCGTGGACTTGTGTAAACAAGTAGGTATGACTGCTTTCCAATAAAAACAGGCAGTGAGCTAAACCTGGCCCCAAAAATCTATTCATAGAGTAATTGCTTAGTTCAAAGTCACCAGGAATACGAACTACAGTTCCCAGACTCCCTTGCAACTAGACATGGTCACATAAGCTCTAGTTCTGGCCAATGTGTTGCGAGCAAAAGAACACTTCTATCCACGCCTTCCCTTCTACCATCCTGATGCTTGGAATGCAGAGATATCTGGACCCATCCTCTGACCATGAGGACAAGAGCCATGATAGAGAAGAAATTGGAAGTCATCTAAGTGATCCTTGGCCCATTTTTATTTTTTCTTTTTGTGTGTGTGAAGGACAGAAAGAAAAAAAATCAAAACATGTGTTGCCTCTGTTAGTCTCTAAGACTCTCAGAGAAGCACAGTCCTAAATCAGCTGCGTTATTCAGAGAGCACCTCTTCAATTCTCCCTACTAAACAAGGAGGAAGAGGGAGAAGATAAAAATAACAAGATCAGTGCCTTGAGAGTGGCCCATGAAGCAAGAGAGGGAAACGGGCTCTGTCCTTGTAGGGCCAGCAGTCACATGGGCTGGAGTGGGGACTGAAGCCCCGTCCCTCATCTCCCCACGTCCAATGACCCAACGGGCATGACTACAAGCTCCTCGGCCCCCCATCTTCACACAACATGCACCAGGACTGATCAGTAATGCCGGAGAGAAGGACCAGACCCACCGCTGCTGCAGCTCCTACTGGCAGCGCCACGTGCACCAGGTTAGTAACAACCAAGTTTCGGGTCAGGTCCTTCCCAGGACCTTTGCCATATATAAGTTGCCACGATCAATGTGGTTGCGGCCAGCTGGGGAGCAGGCGTGGGGATGGGAAGAGGGTGGGTGGCAGTGGTGTCTGGTGGCGGTAGGGGCTCATTGGTGGTGGGACAGGTGTTGAACAATGAATACTTCTGACAACTGTACTGTGAGGAAATTTGTAAATCACGGTGTTTTAATATTTAAAAATTAAAACAAAACATTTTTAATTAAAAAAAGATCAAATGCCTTGTCAATGCTAAAGCAAGGCCTAGACTCTGAATGTTGTTTCTCAATCCAGTGTTTTTCTAGACTTTTTGAGGCTAGCAAACCTATAACCACCAAAAGGGTTTAGAGAGGTTTGGGGGCGAGGGTGTGGCTCAGCAGTGGAGCACATGCTTTGCATGTGTGAGCTAATTCCCAACACTACCCAAAAGGGAAAAGGTGAATCAATGAAGAAATCAACTACAAATATTTGCTATTTTCATTGTGATCTTTTCAACCACTATGTGTTCTCCCTGATAATAAGTTCTCTGTTTTACCCTAAAATTTAAAAAAAAAATATTTTTATTTATAGATACTTGATTTATGGTTAATTCTTTCAAATTGTATTTCAGAAAAGGGAGTACTGATTTAATTTCTCAAAAAGTTCCTCAAAGTTCCTTTCTAAGACTATTACATATTATTTTCTTTCATCATGAGGTACAAACCAAGAAATAAATGTAATGATAGACATTAAATGTCTAAGAACAAGTTGACTTCAGCTTTACTTAAAATTATCAGCAACAACCTAAAATCATATAAAGAAAATAAAACTTTATATACTTTTCTTTTTTGTTTTGTTTTTTGAGCCACAACCAACTATACTAAGTGACACTGCATTCAGGGATCACTTCTGGCGGTGCTTGTGTACCATACACAGCCCTACCTACCCACCATACTCTCTCTAGCCCCTATAGTCTTTTATAAAGGACAACCATACCATGTGCTATATATACATCAGCTCTCTGAAAAGCTCTTTTCCGAGCCCTACTTATACAGCAAGAAAACTGACTTAGGCAATATGAAATGATAAGATAATAATTATGTGACTGATCACAGCCCGGCTCGTCACAGATCCACCCTGCAGCAGTCATTTTCAAGCCCAGCCCAGGTACGCTGATCCAGAGACTCACAGACACGGGGGCAGAGCTGCTACTGGCTCTCCCTGTGCCCAGACGCTCACGAGGCACCTGGGAGGGAAGGTGGGTTCTAGCCCTGGCCCGCCACCCCAGCAGAGCCTTGAAGAAGCCAGAGGGACCCCCACACACCATGAGGGCTGCCATTTTCCACATCTGGACTCCCCACTCGTCAGAGCTCCACCCAGCAGAGAGCTGATCACAAGCCCAGTTCATCAATAAATGCTCAAGATTAGAGGTGACTACAAGAGTATCCCATCCACATGGCAGAGCCTGGCAAGCTACCCATGTCATATTTGATATGCCAAATATCAGTATTATAGACTTCATGACCTGAATAATGGTTTGAGGCTCTTCATGTTCCTGGGGCGAGCAGATGCCCTTGAGCTACACTAGCATGTGACAGGATGTACGGAGATGTTACTGGTGACAGCACGGCGAATTGATGATTGATGGGAAGACAAGTGACAAGTGATAAGTGAGTAATAATAATAAATTTGTAGAGTACTTTAAATTTTAAAGCACTTATCCTTAACACCTCGATCAAAAGATAATATTATAACTTATCCTAATTTCATAGCAAAAAAATAAAATACATATGATTGCATGTAGCCTAATATCACCAAGCTAATAGAGAAGTTCCAGGAAACAAATCTGATTTCCAAGTTTGAGTTCTTTCAGGTCAGAGGAAGTAAACATACTACCTGAATTCTGAATCTATTATTCCTCCTAAAAACTGAAACCTAGTCTCCTAACTCCTACTTATATTTCTTTTTCTTTTCTTTTCTTTTTCTTTTTCTTTCTTTTTTTTTTTTGCTTTTTTGGGTCACACCTGGCAATGCTCAGGGGTTTCTCCTGGCTCTGCACTCATTCCAGGAATAACTTCTGGCGGTGCTCGGGGGATGCTGGGGATTGAACTCAGGCTGGCATGGGCGGCCGCGTGCAAAGCAAACATCCTACACGCTGGGTTATTGCTCGGTCCCTCCTACCTATATTTCTCAATTAGTTATAGTCTCCTAAAATAAACTTATTCTGAGGTCAGAAGAGATAGTACAACAGGGAAGGCACTTGTCTTGCATGCAGCCAAGCTGGGTTTAATCCCTAGCATCTCATATGATCCCCTGAGCACTGCCAGGAGGAATTCCTGAGTGCAGAGCCAGGAATAAGTTCTGAGCACTGCAGGATGTGGCCCCCAAACAAAACAGATAAAAATCCCTCTACTCTTTAAAACAAAAAGGTGGAATTTTTTCAATATGCATGACATGTACTTTTTATTGTTAATTATTGATTGATTTCAAAATTTCTCCACTAGGTACTCACAATATGAAACTATTCCACACTATTTTAAAATTTAGTTTCTTCTATCAAAATCCTTTGTTCATCTATTTGTATATATATGTATATACATATATATTATATACAGAGTATTTTGCTCTATGCTAGGGACTCAATAATTACTCAATGAAATCAGGAAATGGATCCAACGTCCCTGACTTGTGGCCTTAAGACAGGTACAGAGCATGTACTATAGAATAAAGTTCTCCTCAGTTAGATACTTCATATTAATACAAAATTTATATTAGCATCTTGTTCTGAGATTTGGGGGTACATGCTCTAAAGATAAATATATTTACTGTTAGCAGATGACATGATATTATACCTGGAAAATCCAAAACTCTCTACTAAGAGGCTCCTAGAAATAATACATTCTTATAGTAGAGTAGCAGGGTACAAAATCAATACCCAAAAAGTCAATGGCCTTCCTATATGCAAACAGCGAAAGAGAAGAAAGGGACATTAAAGAAACTATCCCATTCACAATTGCACCACAGAAAATCAAATACCTAGGAATCTGTTTGACAAAGAATGTAAAGGATCTCTACAAAGAAAACTACAAAACTTTACTTCAGGAAATAAAAGAAGACCTGAGGAAATGGAGACACATTCCCTGCTCATGGATCGGAAGGATTAACATTATCAAAATGGTAATACTCCCTAGAGCTTTATACAGATTCAATGCGGTCCCTATAAAGATACCCATGATGTTCTTTAAAGAAATTGAACAAACACTCCTGAAATTTGTATGGAATAATAAAACCCCACGAATAGCTAAAGCAATCCTTGGGAAAAAGAAGATGGGAGGTATCACTTTCCCCCAACCTCAAGCTCTACTACAGAGCAGTTGTAATTAAGACAGTGTGGTATTGGTATAGAGACAGACCCGTAGACCTATGGAATAGAACTGAGTATCCTGAAACGCACTCACAAATATACAACCACTTAATCTTCGATAAAGGAGCAAAAAATATTAAGTGGAACAAAGAAAGCCTCTTCAACAAATGGTGCTGGGAAAACTGGGCAGCTACATGTAAAAAATGAACTTAGATCTCCTTCTAACGCCATGCACAAAAGTCAGATCAAAATGGATTCTAGATCTCGATATCAGACATGAATCTATAAGGTACATCGAAGAAAACATAGGAGAAACACTCTATGACATCGAAACGAAAAGTATCTTTAAAGACGACACACCACTGACCAAGCAAATGGAAGCAATGATAAACAAATGGGATTATATAAAATTGAAAAGCTTCTGCACCTCAAAAGAAACGGTGACCAAGATACAAAGACAATCCACAGAGTGGGAAAGGATATTCACCCAATACCCATCTGACAAGGGGTTAATATCCAGGATATATCAGGCACTGGTAGCACTCCACAAGAAGAAAACTGCCAACCCCATCAAAAAATGGGGAGAAGAAATGAACAGAAGCTTCCAAAAAAGAAGAAATTCGAATGGCCAAAAGGCATGTGAAAAAGTGCTCTTCATCTTTAATCATCAGGGAGATGCAAATCAAAACAACAATGAGGTACCATCTCACCCCACAGAGACTGGCACACATCCAAAACAGCAAGAACAACCGGTGCTGGCGTGGATGTGGGGAAAAAGGGACTCTCATCCACTGCTGGTGGGAGTGCCGACTGGTCCAGCCCTTTTGGGAAAACAATATGGACATTCCTCCGAAAGCTAGATATTGAGCTCCCATTTGATCCAGCAATAGCACTCCTGGGAATATACCCTAGAGACCGAAAAACACATAGCAGAAACACTATCTGTACTTCTTTATTCATCTCTGCGCTATTCACTATAGCTAGAATCTGGAAACAACCTAAATGCCCGAGAACAGAGGACTGGCTAAAGAAACTGTGGTTAATCTACACTATGGAATACTATGCAGCTGTCAGAAAGGATGAAATTATGAAATTTACCTGCAAATGGATGGACATGGAGTCTATCATGCTGAGTGAAATTAGTCAGAAGGAAAAGGACAGATATAGAATGACTGCATTCATTAATAGAATATAGATACCAGTGTTTTAATAAATATGGGAAATGGTAATGGCAGATTAAAACTCACCACTGAATATACACAAAGAGACTTAAGTGATTAACTCTAAATATCTGCAGGGCTAGCCACAATGTGTAAAATAAGAGGGAGAGAGATGCAGAGACAGAGAGAGAGATAGAGAGAGAAAGAGAGGAAACTGGGGTACCTGCTATTAAGGCGGGTGGGGGGGCGGGAGGGGGAGGGGTACATTGGTGGTGGAAATGGGGCACTGGTGGAGGGATGGGTGCTGGAATACTGTATTACCAAGAACCAATTATGAACACCTTTGTAATTGTATGTTTCACGGTGGTATAATAAAAAAAATTAAAAAATATATATTTACTGTTAGTTATTTTGCAGCACATCCATTTGTTGGCACTTGCTTTTATGTGTTAGCCATCCACTTTATTTTTCCCTCTAAAAATATTTGTAGCAACACTCTTCACAGTATCAGAAACTTGGAAACAATTCATATTCCATTGAAAAAACAGGCAAATAAATCCATATAACTTAATACAGCCCTGACCCTCAAGGTGTTGCAGGTGTGGCTGCAGTTCCTGGCTGCGCCAGCAAGTGGCAGACAGGAGACAGGCTTTTCTACACCCAGGGCTCGCCCCATGGGCTCTGGATGGTTGAGGGTCTGACAGAGAAAAAGACTGGGCCCCCTGGCATGAACCCAGAGCCATGGCAGAACCTGGCAAGCTACCCGGGTGTATTCGATATGCCAAAAACAATAATGGACCTCATTCCCAATGAATGGAGATGTTACTGCCGCCCGTTCGAGCAAATCGATGAACAATGGGAAGACAAGTGACAAGACAAGTGATTATTAGTTGTCAGTGCTGAAATGTGCATGCTATTTCTTCAAAACTTGAGACAACCTGTAAAGTTGTTTAATAAGGGGCAGGAGGCGATAGTACAGTGGGTCAGGCATTTGTCTTGCACGTGGCCAACTCAGGTTCAATTCCCAGCATCCCCTAAGGTTCCTTGACCACCACCAGGAGTAATTACTGAGCACAGAGATACGAGTTACATTTGAGCATCACCGGGTGTGGTCCCTGCGCTGACCCAAAACATTTTTTTTTTTTTGGGTCACACCTGGAAAATGCTCTGGGGGTTACTCCTGGCTCTTTGTTCAGAAATTACTCCTGGCAGTGTTCAGGGGACCATATGGGATGCCGGGGATCGAACTTGGGTAGGCTGCATGCAAGGCAAACGCCATCCCCACTGTGCTATCGTTCTGGCCCCAACATTTTTAATAAAATTGTTTTCTTGAAGATTTTAAACAATTTCTTGGGGGAGAAAAGTGCAAAGTCATTGCAAATTGAAAACCATGTTTTCAAATAAACAAAACATTGAAATATAAACTGAGAGCTTTCTGATAGACAGATCGATTTATAAATCCATCTCTATCCTTCTTTGTATTTGTATCTCCAAACTATAACTACCAATCTATTGATCAAATGAATAATTATATATGAGATCAAGGTTGAAATGGGAATAAAAAAGACAATTTGAAATGTTCTGAATATAAATCATTTATGGGAAAACCTTATCAAAGAATAATAAGCATTCATACAACTGAATAAATCTACTCCCTTCCTAAATGACTGCACTAATCTCACTACATTTCTAATGTAATTTATACATATTTCAAATAAATCTAAGGAAAACATTACAAAATGATATGGAATTCCTAACTATAAAAAGCATAACACAAATTATTCCTTACACAACAGAAGCCTGAACTTTGATGCTTCAAAATATTCATTTTAATAAAAAGTTAATTTAGGGCGGAGCGATAGTCCAGCGGGTAGAGCGTTTGCCTTGCACATGGCCAGCCAGTGCCGGCCCAGGTTCGATCCCGGCATCCCATATGGTCCCCCGAGCACTGCCAGGAGTAATTCCTGGGTGCACAGCCAGGAGAAACCCCTGAGCATCGCCGGTGTGACCCCCCAAAAATAGAAAAAGTTAATTTAAATTCTTTTAACTTTAATAAAAGTTAAATTATATTCATTTTTATTGCAAATAGAGATCTTTTGATGGTGCTGTGACATGTAAAAAATCTTTTATCTTAGAATCTAATCAGCGTTACAGTAGCAAATGTGAATAATACCACGCTCTATCTTCTAGCCCACAGAAAGATGCTGCAACACATCTCTGAGGCTGGCAGCAAAGCAAAATTTTTTTGTGGCCCATCACGAGATGGCTCAGTTTACTTAAAGATATTACTTCAACTTCTAATAATGTCAAAACACGTTTCATTATTTAGTTGAAAAGAGTAAAGTATTTCCTGCCTGTTTGGAAATAACTGTATCTTGGTCAACTTAAAGGCCAGGATATTCATTAGCTCTGGATGTGATTTTTATGCATTAACAGAAAGTATGAGAGACCGTGGCAGGAGCTGGAAAGGGAATAAAGTTGTCGAGACACAACAGACCATTATTAGTGAGGCAGCGGATACCTCAGGGAGTGCCCGGTCTTTCTCGTCTGTCTCCAAACTGGGCTGATAATTTATATTCCATCCCTGACTCTCCTCCTTCAAGTCTTTCATCACTGTCCTGATTTACTCACCTCCTGTGGGGTCTCTGGAAGCTTATTACTTGTTTATTCTCTTGCCTTTCCCACTGGGTTCAATCCCTAGCACTGAGTAAGATCCCCTAAGCATCATCAGGATACACCTGAGCACAGAGCCAGGAGCAAGCACAACTGAGAATGCCCCCCTGTAACCCCCAAAAAGAAAAAAAAACCCTGATTTTCTTGTCCTATGATGACAGAATATTTGGTAAGCAACGAAAGCAGCTTCAGTCATTCTCATTAATATTGATATTTATGTTGATTAACTACATATAAGTAATTTCAAATAAGGATGATAAGTTCCAAGAGTAAAAATAATATTAGGTGCCAAAGCAGTAATACAGTGGTAGGATGCTTGCCTTGCATAAAGCCAACCAGGGCTAAATCCCCACATTCCCTATGGTCCCCCGAGCCCCAACAAGAGCTATCCCTAGTGCAGAGCCAGGCGTAGTCCTGAGCACTGCTTGGTGTACCAAAAACACTAAACCAAAAAAAAAAAAAAAAAGTAAAAATAATTTTAAGCTTTAAGAAAAACTTTATCAGGTCTATAAACTGGATAAAATCATACCATTTTCCAGCTAAAAAAAATCGTGACCAAATAAAATAACTCACCCAAAGTTACATAGCTAGCAAGTGGAGGGAACAGTCTTCATTATAAATACACATTGTCCTAAATATCTAAACCAATATGGAGAAAGGTAAAAGGAAAAGAATCAGCACAGTGAAGAATTCTAAAATGCAAGCCGAGTTCTCTGAGGACCAGTTCATTCCATATTGCATAGCCTTGTATGATTTCTGGGTGTGTAGCTCACAAAATCTACTCTCTCTATGCCTGTTTTATCAAGGCAGAAAACCCTCACTGTCTTGGTTTTGTCAGGGCATAAAGCCGGAACTTCTGTCCCAGCACTGCTGTGAAAACTGCAAGGGACACACAGAAAGTGCCTCTCTGCCACTGTGCCCACATTAGAGCCATGGCCTTACGAAGGCTTTTACATCACAGAACAGGCTCACAGTGAATACAAAAACTCGGAAGGAAGGAAGGTCTAAAATTTAAAAAAAAAGTGAAGTGGTTTCCTGAAATCTATATAGACTTTTACAAATGCTTTTCAAAATGATTCTCTCTTTAGATTGTGATAACCATCTGCACATAAAAGCTACATTTTGAAAGCAGGTAACCCATTTTGAAGACTGGGCTAAAACAAGAGTTAGTCTAATTCTCTGAGATGAGGTTCTGTCCCAGATAAAGCCAAACTAAAAACTGGTTGATTAAACAAAATGACTTAAAATAAATAATTATATTGAACAAAGGGATGGCTTGGTATGAAATGACTTATGTAAATCACTGTATGTCATTTATCCAAGAGCATTACACAAAACAACTCCCGGGCTGATACTGGAAGGATATAGGTTAATAGTTCCTTACAAAGGAATACTACAGATCTTGTATGGTCATGTGTGGTGTGTTACACATAGGTTTTTATATTATAACTTTGAAAGAACATTATTCATCAGAATCTTAAATCTAGAAAGGACTGGGGCAACCAGTTGAATCACTAGACTTCGTGTCATAGAAAACAGTGACTCCTATATGTTACATAACATTTCTTAAACATAGGTACACAATAACAAGGACTAAAACCCATTCCTCTCCTATTTCCTTCCCGATTAGGACAATATTTATAAGAAGCAACAACAGTCTTCTATGTGCATTGTATCAATATATTATTCATCTTAACATTTGAGAAGACTTATTTCCTAAGTGTTGACATAGTAAAACTTTAATTTGATGAGTGTTTCTAAGAATCTTCTTCACTCAAAAACCAAAGCATGGTAGAATTTTACAAGAAAAAAACATCCAACTCCATCAGAAAATGGGAAGAAGAAATAAACAGGAACTTCCTCAAAGAAGAAATTTAAATGACCAAAAGGTCCATGAAAAAATTCTGTACATCACTAGTCATGGGGAGATGCAAATCAACACAATAATGAGATACCATCTCACACTAGAGAGACTGGCACACATTCAAAAGAACAAAATGAGAAGTGCTGGTGCAGAGGTGGGGAGAAAGGGACTCTCATTTATTGGTGGGAATGCCAACTGGTCCAAACTTTTTTGGAAAGCAAATGAACAATTCTCAAAAAAACTAGAAATTGAGCTCTCATTTGACACAGCAATAACACTTCTGGCAATATACCCCCAGGAGCTCAAAAACACACAGCAGAAACACCATCTGCACTTCTATGGACATTGTAACACTAGTCACAATAGCCAGAATCTGGAAACGACCCAAGTGCTTGAGAACAGATGACTGGATAAAGATACTATGGTATATCTACATAATGGAATGCTATGCAGCTGTTCACTTGTCACTTGTATCAGTTGTCTTCCCGTTGTTCATTGGTTTTTTTTCAAGCGGGCACCAATAACATCTCCACAAGTCCTGTCACAAGCAAGTGTAGCCCAAGGGCATCTGCTTGCTCCAGGAACAGGAAGAGCCTCAAACCATCCCTCAGGTCATGGGAATGCAGCTGTTAGGTAAAATAAATCCATGAAATTTACTTATTAATGGATGGACAAGGAGAGTATCATGCTGAGTGAAATAAGTCACAAGGATAGGGACAGATATAGAATGACTGCATTCATTTGTGGAATGGAGAAGGAGGAGGAGGAGGAGGAAGAGGAGGAGGAGAAGGAAAAAGAAAAAGAATACCTGTCACAGAGGCAGACTGGGGAGAGGGGCTGGGGACACTGGTGTTGGGAAATGTGCACTGGTGGAGGGGCGGGTGTTGGAACACTGTATGACTGAAACCCAATCATGAACAGCTTTGTAAATGTCCATCTCATGGGGTTATAATAAAATAAAAAAAATTTTGAAAAAAAAGGCATTATGAGGATGCCTTTTGTTTTGTTTTGCCCATCTCAGGGAAGAACCACCATAACCAATTCATGTACATTCTTAGAGTTATATTGTTTTGGTATATGGATCTGAACAAAGATAGACCATTTTAGCTAGATAATAAGACAAAATTATTGAGGATGAGGATGTTCAATGAGCTCAAAGAAACAATGGTACAGGTACAAGAAAGTGTGAGAATAGAAATAAGAAAACTACAATCAGAAGTGACAGAACTGAAGAGGTTGTTGATAGGTGAAAAAAAAAAAGCCCTTAATACCAACCTAGAACTGAACATTAAATACAGGGAAGAAGATACCCATGAGAACCTCTCAGTGTATGTATTACAATCCACAATATGTAAGAGAAAGAAGAGAGGGAGAAAGAGAGAAAGAGAGAAAGAGAGAAAGAGAGAAAAGAGATAAAGAAACTGCCATAGAGGCAGTCTATGGGAGGGGAGGGAATCGGAGACTTTGGTGGTGGGAAATGGGCACTGGTGGAGGATGGGTGCTGGAACACTGTGTGACTGAAACCCCCAAACATGAACAACTTTGTAATTGCATATCTCATGGTGGTATAATAAAATATTAATTACAAAAACAGAAAAGAAGAAAAAACAAAGCTCTCAATGGAAGCCCTTAGCATCAGAGTAACAGCAGCAAGGATTAAATTAAATTTGATTTTTCAATAGTCCTGGTAAATGATCACTGCCCTTTTGACAAAAAGATCAAAAACTGGAAGTAGAGAAACTGGAAGTAGTTAAGTAACTTGGCCAAGAGCATGCCTTTAAGGTATATGATGGATCTGGGATTCAAAGATCATTTTACATCAAACTGCTGTCAGCAAGAGAGAAATAAACACTGCTGGAACCACAAAGATTGTGGTGATACAATACACAAAAAGCCCACAGTGATTAAGGGGTCTGTAACTAGTATAATAATATAAAATAATATAATTGTATGGAGAAAGTGAGGTTTATTAAGTATAATGGAAACATTAAAGATTTTTAGAGCAGGATAAATTTGATGTTCATTCTAGTTCAATGCAAATACAATCTATATTAGAAAACAGAAAAGCCTAAAGTCACACCGTGAATCGGTGGTATAAGGGCAAAGACATTGTCTTCTCCCCATCACCAGATCCCTGACAGCTCTGACTCAGCCTTCACCACTAGGCTAAACCAAGAGTAGGCTGCAAGGTGCTGACCCTTCCCGACTCCTTCAAGGCTGAAAGACAGTCATTACAATAGCTGCTCTGTGACTACTGACATGAGGAATTTGGAAATATCCTGGATCAGTTGATCCAGGTTGTTTACAGGAGGAAGTGAGCAGGACTACGCTTAGTCTCACTAAGACCCCTGAAGAGTTCTGCTGCTGAGATTGGTTATGGTGGTTCTTCCCTTGAGACTGGCAAAACAAAACAAAAACAGAGGGCAGGGCTGGCCAAGTTCCACAGAGCTCAGAAGCTACTCTCGGGTTTGCTCAGGGGTCACTTCTGGCAGTGCTGAGGAACCATACGCAGTGACAGAGATCGAAAAGAGTTGCCCACATGTAAGGGAAAACACCTTAACCCTCTATTATGTCTTCAGCAACCCCCAGCAAAAAATTAAATATGAAAGAATTTTGAAATACACAAAGTATGAGAGAGAAAGAAAGGAGAGAAGAAAGGAAGAAAGGAAGAAAGAAAGAAAGAAAGAAAGAAAGAAAGAAAGAAAGAAAGAAAGAAAGAAAAGAAAGAAAGAAAGAAAGAAAGAAAGAAAGAAAGAAAGAAAGAAAGAAAGAAAGAAAGAAAGAAAGAAAGAAAGAAAGAAAGAAAGAAAGAAAGAAAGTTCAGCTAAAGCTCACTATATTGGATGCATTTTTTTACATTTGCATGCTGATTTAATTTTTTAAATTAATATTTTATTATACCACCATGAGATATACAATTACAAAGTTGTTCATGTTTGGGGGTTTCGGTCACATAGTGTTCCAGCACCCATCCCTCCACCAGTGCCCATTTCCCACCACCAATGTCCCTGATTCCCCCCCCCCTCCCATAGCTTGCCTAAATGGCAGGTTCTTTATCTCTTTTCTCTTCGCCCCCTCTCCCTTCTCTTACATATTGTGGATTTGTGGATTGTAACACATACACTTAGAGGCCATCATGTGCATTTTTTGCCTGTATTTAATGCTCAGTTCTAGGTTGGTATTAGTCCTTTCGACACTTATTAGCACATGTTCCCTTCTCTGTCTTATGTAACCTCTGACTCCCACATGTTTGTGGTAATTTCCACCTTTGATAAGACCTCCTGATCCACGTTTCGCCTGACATTGGATTTTGGTATCATAATATGTGTGTGTGTGTGTGTATATGTCATGCAAATAAATGCAGTCGGTTGGATGCATTCTTGAGGGTCCCAAGGTCTTATCAGCAGTGCTCATAAAGGAGACGAAGTGGGAGACTGGCTGGAGCTATGCCATGCTTTTATTCTTGAAGGCTGTTATCAGACGGAGTCTGTGTGTAAGCAGTATTATTTGGAGTCCTCCAAGTGTGTTCTTAACATATGAACCCACTTTAATTGTTCCCATTAGTGTTTCAGCTAATAACCTACCACATGGTTGGCACTCAAAGAATCTGTTATTAATTGATTGATGAGCTAATAAAGCACATGGAAGTGTCCCGAATTACTGACCACTAATTAGAACCTTTAGCACAGAAGAAAGACACTGAAGGAACGGTTTGAGGCTCTTCATATTCCTGAATCAACCAGATGCCACTGGGCTACATTGGCACCTGATAGGATCCAATGGAAATGTTACTGGCGCCTGCTTGAGCAAATCGATGAATCGAACGGGATTCAAGTGATCAAGTGATTCAGTGTGATAATACCTTTCCAAAGACAAAGAGCCTACAATGGTTGCTTTCAGCTCCGAACAGCATCTATTTATCACAAGATTATTTAAAATCATAGGAGCCAGAAGACTCTGGCAGTTGCTATAAGAAGTTGCTCGCAAAGACCTTCCTTTTCTCTGGCAGAGCACATGGTGTTTGAATATGACATGAATGTGACATGACTCCGGGACTCGAATGTTATTGCCTCACTTTGGAACTAGTCACTGAGGCCCAAATCCCTCCAGACCTAACAGTCTGACTACATTTAAAGTTTAATGGAGCAGTAGCTCAAGCTTATATCACATGCCCTGCTTTCAATCCCTGGCACCATATGGTGCCCCCGAGTACTACCATGAATGATTCCCTCAACACAGTGATAATAAATATATGTTAAAATATATATGACAACGGTGATAACAAATACATGTTAAAATAAATGTATATGACAATGTACAAGTGACAACCATAATTTAATGATAAAATTGTAATTTGAATGTTAACCTGAGAATACATTCATCAAATTAATACAAAATGGATTTTTAAAACACTCATAAAAATAGGGCTCAGATTCCAGAGAGGGTACAGTGGGTAAGGCCTTAAGTGCAGCTGACCAGGGTGTGATCTCGGCCATCACACATTCCCGTGATCCCTACCAGGACTGTTTCCTGAGCACAGAGACAGTAATAAGTCCTGAAAACCAGCATGTATAGCCCAAACACACACACACACACACACACACACACACACACACAAACTCACACACACAGACACACATACTCAAAGGCTGGAGTGTGATGGGAGTCATGGTTGAGTTCTGGGCACTGCATGGTCCTCTACGAACAGGCCTGCCCCAATTCCTGCGCACCATGCTAGGACAGTCCTGAGAACCTGCTGGGTGTGGACTGCCCCTCGTCAATCATTCTTATCAAAGAACTGGAGCAGAAACCTGTGACTGTACTTGGGAGATTGGAACAGCCCAAACTCAATTTTGCCTCTTTAGCATGCAAATGTGTTGTGACCCTCATTGGCTACAATTTAAGTTCAGTGCTAATGCCTTTGAAGCAAACCAAGTCAGTGATAACATAGATGAGAAACATTTAGGTAATCAGACAACAATAACACTGCAGTATTTGGTGGGTGGTTTATTTGGACCATGTCGGGCTGTGCTCAAGGCTTATTCCTGTTCAGGTATCACTCTTTCAGGGCTCAGGGGATCACATATGGTACCAGGGATCAAGTCCAGGTTCACCGCCTGCAAGGTAAGTGCCTTACCCACTGGAATATATCTCTGGCCCAAACTACAGTATTTTCATTGAAAAAATCTTATCCCAACTTCATTGCCTTATCACAGAAAATAAGTATCTTCTTGCTGTGAAAAGTAAAACAGTTTTCCAGATCTATTTTCCTTAGAAGAAGAAATAAAACCTAATATAATTCTACACACTAAAGGGCAATGGGTGCGTTTTCAGAAAAAAAAAAGTGATGCTGAAAGACCATGGAGATCTGAGACAAGAGTGTGGCTTATGCTCCTGGCAGTCACCACAGATACATTAAAACCGCACCTGTCTAGTTATGTGCTCCAGGGAGTTCACAACTCCAGTGCCGTGGCTCTCACGATTTCATTCATTTTCCCCCTCAGTTTCCGATAGTTTGTGTTATTTTGAGATCATACCAGCAGTGCCCAAGGGCTATCCCCAACTCTGTCTTTGGGAAACCACGTGATGCTGTTGCAGGGATGGAACAAAAATTTAGCACATGCGAAGCAATGAGCTCTACCTCCAGCTCCACCATTTGTCTTTTCTTTTTTTTTTAAAAAAAGTTGTCGTTATTATCTTTTAAAACATTGTGATATACAATCTTGTTAATGATATGGTTTCATGCATATGAGTGCCCTCCATCTCTGACCACTTCCTTCAGCCGTTGTCTCGAGCTCTACTTGCATTCCTTAAGTTATTTCAATCACTCTAGGCCTTTGTTTCAGCATCAAGAAAATGAGCATGATCAGGAATCCTTACTACAGAGGTATTTGGGATTTGGATTAACTTATGTCTCCATATGAAAAAAGACAGATTAGGCTCAGAGACATGACTGAGGTAAAAGCACATGCCTTGCATGTGCTGTGATATGTAAGGACTCAACTGCAGATTTTTGTTCAGCTCTCCCTGTTAAGAAAGGCCTCATGCTAGTGTGTGGTTACATTGCTGGGCAAGTTAGGAACAGAAGCAGGTGACTAAGCATGGGCACCAGAAGGCAGCCAGCAGCAGGAGCTGAGTGCCTGGAATGTGGGAACCCAGCAGAGATGAACAGGTCATAAATCGTAGTTATGACTCAGAACAGAGCAGAAGGACCCAACTCTCCTGTTTCTTTTTGGCTGAAAGGGGAACGAGGCTACAGAAACAATTAATAAATATCTAAGGACCTAAAATAAAATATATTCACCCCAAAGATTCCCAGCAATAAGGGCCCCCTTCTAAGTCCCACGTTGTGTCTCTCGGCCAACCCATTGGAAAATTCCATTCCTTTGCCCTTTTCCTCCTTATCCCACAAGTTGCCAGGAAAATTCCTATAAAAAGTGCTCTGTACCCCTGCTGAGGCCCATGATTTTGGGTGACTGCCTAGGTGGATCTTGACAGGTCCATCTTGACATTTAATAATTAAATCTCCTTGTTTTCTCACCTAAAGATATTTTTGGTGTGATTAAGAGACTCACATACATGGGGCAGACTGTGCCCAGCTGATCACGAGGTGCCCAGGAGGGATGGCAGGTTCTAGCCCTGGCCTGCCACCCCAGCAGAGCCTCGCAAGAAGCCAGAGGACCCCCCACATCATGAGGGCTGCCATTTTCCACATAGAGACTCCCTCTCACTAGAACTCCACCCACCAGAAGAGCTGATCACAAGCCCGGTTCATCAATAAATGCTCAAGATTAGAGGTGACTACAAGAGTATCCCACCCGCACGGCAGAGCCTGGCAAGCTACCCGTGTCGTATTTGATATGCCAAATACCAGTAATAATTATAGACCTCATTCCCATGACCTGATGGAATGGTTTGAGGCTCTTTATGTTCCTGGAGCAAGCAGATGCCCTTGGGTTCTACTAGCACGTGACAGGACATATGGAGATGTAACTGGTGCCCACTCGAGCAAATCGATGATGAATAGGATGATATGTGATAAGTGATAAGTGATAAAGTGAATTCTGTTACATCAGTGCCCGGCCCTGGTTCCACTCTCAGCACTACAGGGCATCGCCCTTCCCCCACCTCATCAGCAACAGCAGGTGTTCTTGGTGTCTACCAAGCAATGCCCCACAACAACATGCTTAGAATGCCTGTACTTAGTAAACAAATGCCAAATGGTGGTTTCCATTATCATCACTATGGTGGTTTCCATTTTCAGACCTGCTCACCCTGCATGACTTCAAGTATAAGTTGCCACCAACATTACCCATAATCACTTTCTTGCCTATAAAACAGAACCAAGTTCTATGACTCCACTCACACTATTATTTGAAGTTATTTGAAGCTAGGTAATAAGCTTCAGAGAAAATGCCATTTGGTGCTTCATTTGATCTTTACAACCACACAGGCATGAGAGATGCAGGGAGACATCTCTTCATCACCCAGATCAGGTTCCTTTGGAGCTTGTGTGGGGGGGTTTTAGAGACGGTTCAAATGCACATAGCTAGATTCCAGCAGCAACAAGATCCATTATTATTCTCTCCTGCCTCACCTCTCTTGCCAGTTTTTTCAGGTTTTTCCTAAATATTAACAGAGTAATTCAGTCGATGTAGATTAGCTGGATGACCAGGATAAAGGTGTAATGCCACTGTGTTACACTGTTTGCAGGCACGTAGAGCAGAAGGCAACACAAGGTAGGTTTCAATGACACCCTCGACAAACAAGGTGTCACCATCTTCCCATGGGGCACAAGTGTCCCTACGTGCTATTACCCTAGGAACCAGTGGCACAGACAGTCCCTGAATCAATGTCCCACATGGTACCCCATGACCAGGCCAGAAAGCTTTTGTCTCGGCTCACCCCGCCTCCCCTGCCCTTAGTGCCCTCTATTTCTGTCCTGGGGAAAATGCTGCTATGTCCCCTAGGACAAACAGTGCCCTTCCGGACTCTCGGCCTTTGCTTACACTACCCCTCCACAAGAAACAAACACCTTTCCTCCAACCTCCAAATGGACAAAATCTATTTTTTCCTGAAAAGGCTGATTGAAAGCCATTTCCTCCATGAATGCTAACTCAAACACATTACTCCACAGGCTCAAATAATCTTTCCGAATGGAACAGTGTGCCAATAATTGTCGAAAGTGCTAATACCAACCTAGAACTGAGCATTAAATACAGGCAAAAAGATACACATGACAACCTTTTAATGTATGTATTGTAATCCACAATGTGGAAGGGAAGGAAAAAAGAAAGATAGAAAGAGAAAGAGAAAGAAATAAAGAACCTGCCATAGAGGCAGTCTAGGGGGGGGGGGAAGGGAATCGGCGACATTGGTGGTGGGAAATGGGCATTGGTGGAGGGATGGGTGCTGGAACACTGTATGACCGAAACCCAAATATGAACATCTTATGAACATCTTTGTAATTGTGTATCGCATGGTGGTATAATAAAATATTTAAAAAAAAAACCCAACTACAAAAATAAAATCTCTGCCTAGCAAGCCTTCTATTAAATGTAGTGAAACAACTTATAAATTTATTTTAGAGGTTTTCTTTCCCTTCTTAGATCTAAAGGTAATGCAGAGTCATGGTGTGAGTCTTTGTATTTCTCCACTCCCACCAAAACAAAAACAAACAAACAAACAAAAAAGCCAGCACTGGAGTGGATGTGGGGAAAAAGAGACTCTCATCCACTGTTGGTAGGAGTGCCGATTGGTCCAGCCCTTTTGGAAAACAGTATGGGCATTCCTCCGAAAACTAGATATTGAGCTCCCATTTGATCCAGCAATACCACTCCTGGGAATATACCCGAGAGACCGAAAAACACATAGCAGAAACACTATCTGTACTTCTTTATTCATCTCTGCGCTATTCACAGTAGCTAGAATCTGGAAACAACCTAAGTGCCCAAGAACAGAGGACTGGCTAAAGAAACTGTGGTACATCTACACGATGAAATACTATGCAGCTGTCAGAAAAGACGAAATTGTGAAATTTACCTACAAATGGATGGACATGGAGACTATCATGCTGAGTGAAATTAGTCAGAAGGAAAAGGACAGATACAGAATGACTGCATTCATTAATAGGATATAAATAGATACCAGTGTTTAACTGAGTGTGGGCATAGTAATGTCAGACTAGAACTCACCATTGAATATACACAAAGAGACTTACATGATAAACCCTATATGTCTGCATGGCTAGCCACAATGTGTAAAAAGAAGAGGGAAAGAGATGCAGAGACAGAGAGTCAGAGAAAGAGAGGAAACAGGGGTACCTGCTACTGAGGCAGCCTGGAAGTGGGCGGGAGGGGGTATGGGTATACTGGTGGCGGTGATGGGTCTGGTGAAGGGATGGGTGCTGGAATACTGTATTACCAAGAACCAATTATGACCACCTTTGTAACTGTATGTCTCACGGTGGTATAATAAAAAATTTTTTTAAAAAGCCAGCACCAGGTAGAGAACTGAGGTTCAAGAAAGGTGAGGGGGATGCCTTGGGGGATTGAAGCCTCAACACTATTAGAGAACATGTAGATAGCAAGATGGGGTCAAGGTATTTACCCAAATATTTTTTAGTGTAAAGAGAACTTTATAGGAAAACTTTGTCAGGTGCTGAATTAAAACTATTTAAAAATTCTTATTCAGATAGATTTCTGAATTCCTCATGTCACTTGCTTGCATAAAAGAAAGCTTTAGAGAACAAAAGATCTCCATCAGTAAGCCCTTAAAAAATAAAACTCTGTTCAGAGAGTAAGAAGAATTTAATGGATAAAAATTCAGAAGCAAGGTGAGTATTAGAGGGAATGATCATTCTTTTGTTTAATTCCGCTTAACATGACAAGCCATTCTTACTCCGAATCAGTCTATCTC
Organism: Cryptotis parvus; assembly: GCA_021461705.1. NCBI lineage: Eukaryota > Metazoa > Chordata > Mammalia > Eulipotyphla > Soricidae > Cryptotis > Cryptotis parvus. The sequence continues at coordinate 54,480 of JAJIBD010003761.1, read as the reverse complement.
AACTATTGTTTGTTCTCCATCTTGAAAGGAAGAAAAATAAGTATGAACTGCAAATAAAAAGTCCTTTATTAAGCACAGCAAACCATCAAATATTGAATAAATCACACTGTCAAATGATTTCTTAAAATTTTTAAAGGGGCCAAAGGGACAGTGTAGAGTCTCTGTCGCAAGCACCTTGCTCTGCATTTGTTTTCTAGCAACCACAGACACCTGTGAGGCACCACCAGGAGTAAGCCCTGAGCACAAGACCAGGTACAAACCCTGGGTATTAACCTCACCCTACCTGCACCAAGAGAAACAAGCCTGTTGAAGACAAAACCAGAATGGAGTCCGCCTTTAAATTCTGATGTGGGAGCACACAGTGAACAAGAACAAATTCTTGTTTTATTCGATGCCTCCTCCTTGGGAAGATGGTGGTGGGGAGACTGTGCCTATCACACCCACCACACCCAGGGAACTCTGCGGCCAAACACTGGGACCCAGCTTACTCCTTTACTGTTTGAGCACATGCAGTGGCCCACCTACCTTCCATCTCCACCAGAACTATAGATGATCTTGGTTGAAATGCATTCGCGATGCCTCGTTTCTCCATAGCTCAACTCTATACGGCTGCCTCAGTACTTAAAAAAGCCAAAAAATGCACGTGGGGAAGGAAACACAGTGATGCAAGCTGTCTGCTCCCTGGTCTGGCCAGACTGGGGACACAAAGCATGAACTGACAGGGCAAAAAACTAGAGGAAAAATATAATCGAAAAACAACGTCTCACAACCAGGGGCTTGTGGTCCAGGAAACCCCAGGTGAAGATTGTGGAGATGGGGAGGGGGCACAGCCCAAGACCTGGGGACCAACCAGCAGAACGGGACTGGGTGGGAGGGACGACTGCAAGGAAATAAGCTTGGAAGGGGCAGTGGCTGGAGAAAGATTGAGAAACACTGATCTAAGTCTTCATCCGGGTTTCACAGATCGGCATCATGCTCAGAATAACAGGATTATATCTATGGAAGACTCCAGAAGTTTATTTCTTATAAATGTTTTTCTATTTCACTAATGGTATGAGAATATTTCTTTCTTATAAAAAATAAAATGAACAAGCATCCGCAGGTCTCACAAAGCACATCTGTATAGTAAAGGTTTTGAAAAGTTCTGTGGCAAAGAACACTGTAACACTTGTTTGACTAATTGAACCTCTCAATAGTAAAATTTATTTTGAACATTTTTTGAAGCTATGCTTAACAGACATATGTGACTTCAGGTCTGTCTAGTTATAAGACAACTTCTGGTTGCCCTGTCTAATATCCGTACACAAAATAAATTGCTTATGTAAGAATAGGAATGGAAACGGGACATTCAGATTTTCTACAACCAAGCAATAAATTAATCTGAACATTTTACATTAATTAAAGAAAACCAATTTTTCAGAGCCAAATTGACCTATATTTTAGATCAAATTAACAATTGTCCACAGGAGCACAGTCTTTATGAAAATATTAGCTGTCAATGGAACTGCAACCCAATTACGTATCTTCTAGTATGTGTAAAACAGAGAACAAAGTGATTCCTCAAGTATTTCAAGTTACTTTCTCCTTCCTAATGTAATTTTGCCTTTCCACGTGTAGATTGCTTAAGCTTGTTGGATTTGAATACAAACTTTTAGGAGAAAATGGGAGAAAAAAGTCATTGACAAAGTTATCATAATTCTCAGCTGTTTAAAAGTGTTTTAAAATTGCTTTACAATTAATAAAGAATATTTCTATACTTTACATTGTATTAATAAATTGGGCCTTTATGTATTTACAATCATTTGACCATTTTTGAAATGCTATCGGAATACTATGATACAGTAAATTAAAGTTTCTCCAGTCAATGTTCTACTTCCAGTCACCTAATTTCCAAGAGCAAAAGATTTGAATATTAATACTATGTTTATGGATACATGTATAAAAGTCTCCTGAAAATCAGCATTCCCAGACATAAATGTCTTCTAACAAAACATATAACTTTCTTCCTACCTTCAAGCATCTCCATTAATTTGGCTGAAATATGCTTCCACTTGTAAAGGGAAATCCTAATATAGTGGAACCTATGTGTATTTTAGATTATCCGTGTCAATATTTTTTAATTTTAAGTCTTGAGCCAACATATAAAATGATACATTCAGTTTTTTTTTTTTTTGTTTGTTTGTTTGTTTTGCTTTTTTGGGTCATTCCCGGCAATGCTCAGGGGTTATTCCTGGCTCTACACTCAGGAATTACTGCTGGCGGTACTGGGGGGACCATATGGGATACCAGGGATCGAACCCGGGTCGGCCACATGCAAGGCAAAAAATGCCCTACTGGCTGGGCTGTCGCTCCAGCCCCACATTTGGATTTAAATGGGAATGTTGCTACCTGTTTCATTCTTTTCACCTTAGAACCATAAAAACAGACATGTGCCAAATTCTCCCTTACTAAAACATACTGGCAAAATGTCACACAGTTATAGAATCTGAATCTAAGAGAAAACATTCAAACACATATCCTCCTAAAATCCTCCTAAACTCTGGTGGGGAGGTAACTGCCAACGGCCCCAGGTGACGGGTACACTTTCTCTTCACTCAGTGCCTTTTATTTAGTGGTCAAATGAACGCTTTCAAGGAGCTCTAACAGCAGTCAGTGCCTTACCAGTGTAGATGCTGGCATTGGAAGCTGGAATACCAAACTGTGACTCGATGAACTTGGGAATGAAGGTAATGAAAGCAGTTACAATGGCACTCTCAGCTGTGTATGACAAACTCACAAAAAGGAATGTCATGTTGCTTAAGATCCTGACAGCTGCTCTTGGTAGGTCTATAAAATGACAAAAATGACAAAGGAATGTTACAAACAAGTGATGGAGAATAAAAGAAAAGAAAATTAAATTGCTTTTCTAAAGTGAACTGGATATAGCCACTCAGTAATATTTGATAATATTGAATAGAGGATAAAAATTTTCTAATCTGATAACTGATTAGAAAGTACCCCTTTATTAAGATAATGGATTTTTTTTTCAACTAGAATAAAAATTAAATAATCCAAAAACACACACAAATACCATTACAAGATGATTTTAAAAGTTCAAAAGAAATTAAACTTTTATTGATTAAAGCAATGTTACCCTTCTGCTAATATCCCAAAGTCTATCAAATGTGTTAAGTACTGCAATATGGTCCAAAATTAGTTTCCACTTTACCTATCACTTTAACTGAGAAAATATACTTCTAAATTGCTTCCTCTCTATTTCAAGTTTGTAGACAGCCATCTCAGAGGAATGCAAATATTAAATGTCTGATCTTCCAGCCTCATTTTGAAAAATGGAAAATTACAGCTAAGGTACCAGAGAGATAGTACAGGGACTAGTGTATTTGCCTTGAATACAGCCAACACTGTTCAGTCCCAGGCACCGCATACTGTCCCCCGGAACACGGCCAGGAGTGATCACTGAGCATAGTACCAGGAGCAAGTTCTGGAGTGCCTCCCTCAAAAAAAAATCTGCAAAAAAATTATTACAACTAAAAGATTCCAAGTACAAAACCATGAAGTCAGACAATCCCAAGTACTTTGGTCTGACAAACAGAAATGATCTCCAAAGACTCTGGAAAGCCAGGAGTAAGGGCTTACCACCAACTTAGCGATTGCTTCTCCTAGAAAAGAGAAAAATCTCAGCCAGGAGCCCAGGTGTCAGATTCATAGAACATGCAATATATGCCACAAGTTGCATGGACAAAAGTGTTTATTGCTTCGAAGTGCAAAAACTGAGAGGAAACCCTGAATGCCCATCTGTGAGAGTGTTGAAATTATGGTATGATCACATAATGGAATATCTGCAGTAGTTGAGAATGAAACAGAACATTACAAGCTGACATAAAAGGAACCTCAAAAAATATTTTCATAATGAATACAGCAAAATCTTCAGAAGTTTAAATATGTGTACATAAATATATAATAGTTAAGAAGTTAGATAAAATACTTTATAAAATAAAACAAATCAAAACAAATATATTTGACCATACTATATATAGCTACAGGAAATTTTGTGTATCAGAATGAGATTGGGGAAAAAGAATGAAAGGAGATTCCTGTGCATATATTCCTGTGTATATATTTTTTCATGTTTAAAATGTAAATAATTTATATTCAGATAGTCTTTATAAATTTTCATTGAGAAAATAAACTGAATTTTTTGCAATGGTTAGTCGTCTCAATTACCAGAAAAGCTACCTCTTCATATATTGCAGCATAATAAAATTATTTCATAAAAATTAAACAGTTATTATTAAAGCTGTAATTCTAGCTTATTCAATAGAATTTAAAATTTAGGGAGTTAAGACTACAATCTATTATCATAAATTAACTGCAATGTCCTATATTTTAATTGTTTAGAGCTAAACATTTTAAATGAAAAAATTAAGAATCATACATTATTTTAACATGAATAGACACACCAGAAAAAATATTACCATGTAATTCATTAAATTACCCAATATTCTCTTCACAACACTGCAAATCAAATGTTATTATCCAAAAATTTTTTTAAACTAGAATATTAATATTTCTTATTAACATTATATATACAAATTGTTTAACTGGTATGTTAAAAATCAACATGCTGCATCTAAAACATCTGGAAATATATAAAATAAAAATTCGATCCAATATACTAATTTTTCTAGTATTTATTCATAAGAATACCAGTTAAATAAGAAATAGTAGCTCTATAAAACATGTTTCCTTTTATACTCATTTAGTGCAATAAAAAAACCATTCTAATTTCAAGGGTAACTAAAAATATGTGGTGTTTCCTCTATTGCATTAAAAATAACAAAAGCTTTTCAGCAAAAGTATAGACGTTCAACAGCTTTCAATTCACATCTTTCTTTCTTCTACTTTCTCAATTTCTTTCATTGGAGCATGAATGGAGCAGGTGTGTGGCTTTGGTTGGTGAGGCTAGACTTCATGTACACCGAAGGAATGTACAAATCAGTGGGAACAGAAGATCATGGAAATCCTTTCTCTAACCATCAGAGAAGGAAGTTATCAAAATGGAAAAAAGCAACCATTGGGTATGAATTGGAACTGGAGGGGATGGAGCATTTGCCTGGCAGTTAGCCTACTGGGGTTCATCCCAGCATGCCATATGGTCTCCTGAGCCTGCAAGAATGATCCCTGAGTACAACCAGCTGTGGCGTCAAAACAATACAAAACAAAAGAACAGACTGGAAATGGAGGTATGAATTCACGAGTAAGATAAATTGATGACTGATAAGACAGGATGTCAGAGAGATGTAACAGATATGTGTGCACTTATGAAATACACACATTTCATAACTTTACTTATAGGTCTTAGAGCTAATGACAGCTTGGTAGCAATGAACTTATCCAGACTCCAGTTCCTAACTTCTGAATGTTATTTTTGTCTAAAAAGGAGTCAATGTACCTTTGAAGAAATGTGTAACCAGAGCAGGAGTAAAAGAAAATCAAGGTGGGCCAAAAAAAACCCTTACTGAATAAACATGTAAAGAAAGACTCAAATAATGATGATTACATCACCAGGACACAGAAGACTGTCTGGAGGTTTCCTAATCACCAACTCTGGAACAATCTGAGGCGAATGAATACTGAAAGTGACAAGTGAAAGCTTGATATAAACAAGATAAGTTAAGCCCTACTATTCACACCTTCAGAATTTGAAAATTCACCACTCACTAAAATGTACTTGTAACCTCAATACTAGCATGGATTGGTCATTTCTGTGCCATGAAATGTACTAGGCACCCAAAAGGGAAAAGATGAGTCCCTGGACGTACACATTATGGCTAATATTTAGCCCCCTTGTCTCAGTTTTCATGCTGTAAAGAAGTGTGCTTGTATGGTACATTGTTATGTCTTTACATCTTTGTGCTTTCGTGTTTTTGCATCTGATTGTTCAAGATGGTCCTCCCCTGCTGCCCAGAGTGCGGTGAGGCTGGCAGACATGTAAAGGACTAGTTCACACTAGCCTGCTCCAGGATGGCAACACCTGTGACCTGTTCTGCGGCCACCACTCTCTAGCCTCCACAGCAGAGGGCGCTGCAGGCCTGGATTAGCTTGGTTTGAATCTGACTGAGCTGCTTATGTACATTTATCTAGACACCCATGGACTGATTTTGTTACAGAAGCACAGTGGTCGCTGCTATTCTGCATTAAACATAATGAGAAGCAAAATAAGTAGGGAGAGAAAGACAGTATAAGAGTTAAGGCACTTTGCTGACATGTGGCCGACTCTGGTTCTGTCGCAGGACTCCTCTAAGAGCCCCCTTTCTCTACCCTATGGAGGTTTTTCCAGGCAGATCTTGGCTCAAGACATTAGCATATAAAAGACATTTGGGTGAGGCTCTGGGAGAAATTACCTGAGGGCATTTGACCCTTCCTGCCAGGAGTTTACATTTGGCTTGCAACTGCTCCCAAATCTGCTGGGAGGCTTTGAATTAGCTCTGGGTCCTTGTACATTTCTATATAGCTATTTTCCTGTTTTCATCTCTAGATAACCCAGCCCAGAATGGGCTGTGCTGGGGAGTTTGGGCGGATTTCTGGCTATAAGATAAGCTGCAAGAAGAAAGAAGTTCTCTTCTTTTTTCCCCTTTTTGCCATTTCGGCTTCCCTTGGCATTTTGCTTCTCCATCCTCTCCATTCTCTATTGGGCCTCAACACGTGGTGGCAGCCATCTTGGCCTGTACCTGGCTGGGGCCTAGCTGAGAACGCAGAGTCCGGAGGTTTTCCCTGCTCTTGGATTGTATATTGGAACCTGTGATAGTAAAGCCCTTTTTAAAACTGCATCGGATTCCTGAGTTTTCATCCATTCCTCGCCGGCTCGGAAGTAGAAAGAAACTCGCTTCCCGTGTACTGTTGCGGACCCCAGCAGCGCTCCCTGACATGGTTCCTAAGCACTGCCAGGAATAACCCCTGAGCACAGACAGGTGTCGGCCAAAAACAAAACAAAAATGAATAAAGTGCCACCCCCTTTGCCAGCATTGTGCTGGTTTTATCCAATCATTCATAAAAGTAAAAAGCTTGTGACGTGTTTTCAGAAAAAAAGCCCATGTATTAAATGTTTTCTTCAGGCAGAGGTTATAGAGCTAAGGGTTTATAGTTACACCATACTATAAATTAAATAAGGTGTCTTTAAACGGAAACACATACACAAAGCATCGTTATGCATTGATTGATTGATCAATCAATATGTTGTGCAGTATTTTCTCCAGAGCAGTGTCATAGTGTTTACAGAACTCAGTGTTACTGGTAACTTTATAGAGGATTATTGCAAAAAAGGAGAACTAATTATATTTACATAGCCCAAAGTATTTTCCTGTAAGGCACTTAAAGCTCATTCATTTAGAACTGATAGAAATATTAACTTTTTTTAGTAGAGAAAGCTGACAGATACAATCTTATCCAAAGTGACATGAATTCAATTAACTGGTAATAGGGTAAATTAATAGAATGTAGGTTCTGTTATTCAGCACTGAGCATGGTATCATGTTGATAAATGCCTGCCAAAGTGCACAAATCAGCAAATAACATAATTAAAGCCAAGTTGAGGGACATCCTATGAAGTTTCTGTTTTGTTCTTATCTAAAATAACCAGGTCCAAAGCCAGGAAAACAGTATGCAAGTTAAGGTATATGCCTTCGATGGCTCGCTCTGGTCCATTCCACAGATGGTCCTCTGAGAACGCCAGGAGTGACCCTGGACACAAGCCAAGAGCATCGCCACACCTGAGCATTGTCAGGTTTGGTCCAACCCACTCACTCCCAAATAAATAAAACCAGAAATTTTAAAGAAAGAAAAATAGCAGGAACATACAAAGACAATATAGAATGAGAAGCGAACCAGATGGAAGCAGACAGAAAAGGCACCACAACTCAATTCGAGATGTCATCCGATTGGTTCTTAAACAGAACTGGCTTTGCTGAGAAAACTGCAAGACCTGAACAGTACCTAGGGTTGAGATGGTGAGCATTAAATCAGCCTATCTCCTGATTCTGAAGGTTACCCGGAGTCAGGTAAGAAATGTCCCTGCATTGATGAAGCAGTAGGGGCATAGCTTCTGTGGCTTCTCGGGTGGCTCAGAATTGTTGAAAGCTGAAGATGGCGCTGTAGGTTAACAGGCATTCTGCAGGCTATTTTTGCTTTTATGTAAATTGGAATTTATTTTGTGTATATTATGCTTTTATGTAAATTGGAATTTATTTTGAAGTCACAATGTTTTAAAAATTAAGCTAGCAATGTGGTTTGCTAAGTCCATAAATTTACAACCAAGTGTCTAATTATTATTATGCTACAGCTTCCCAATTCTCTTATGATCAATGTCATAATTATGTCATTGTAAAATCCAAGGTGCTGCAAAACAGTAAAATGAAATGGAGAGAGTTGCTAACACTTTTTGATCATTTAATGCTAAAAATTATTATAATCCTAAAAGGAAGCTGACACTAAAGCCAGAAAACGGTTTATGCAGTAAGCAAAGTCAGAATGAAATTCAACACCAAGTACCAGATCAAGAGAATATAATATATAGTATTAATTCAAAAAAGCACCTTAAGTCAGGTCCTTGCCAGGACCTTTCCCATATATATATATAATCCCATATATCCCATATATATGGGATATATATGGGATTATATATATATTTGCACATATATATGCAAAATACATACAGTGATAGTGATACATACATATATGTATGCAAAATACATACATATATGTATGAAAAATGTATGTATGTATGTATGTATGTATGTATTTTGCAATGATCTATGTGCTTGAAGTCACCTGGGATGGCTGGCATGGGGACGGGGAGTGGGTGGCTGACGGTGGCCTATATTAGGTGTACAATGGTAGAACTGGTGTTGAACAATGGATACTTGTGACAACTCTACCATGAGGAAAATTGTAAATAAGGGTGCTTTCCTAAAGGGGGAAAAAAGCACATTTAATACTTCTTGAGCCACACACAGCTGTGCTCAAGGCAAACTCCTGGCTCTACAAACAGGGATCACTCCTGGTGGTGCTCAAGATAACAAATGGGGTGCGAGGGATCTAACCATTGGCATCCTGCAAGGCAAGCACCTGCCCACTGTATTACCTCAGAATGCATCTTTAAAAAGAAAAGCTCAGTATGGACATTCCTCCAAAAGACTAGAAATTGAACTCCCATTTGACCCAGCCATACCACTCCTGGGAATCTACTCTGGGAAACTAAAAATACGCAGCGGAAACACCATCCCTACTTATATGTTCATAGCAGCATTTTTCACAATAGCCAGAATCTGGAAGCAACCAGAGTGCCTGAAAATCGATGACTGGATAAAGAAGCTTTGGTACATCTACACAATGGAATACTATGCAGCTGTTAGGAAAACGGAAGTTATAAAATTTGCCTATAAATGGATGGACATGGAGAAGATTATGTTGAGCGAAATTAGCCAGAAGGAGAGAGACAGATACAGAATGACTGCATTTATTTGCATAACATAAATATATATGTACATATTATGATACCAATATCCAAGGTCAAGTGAAACATGTATCAGGAGGTCTTGTCAAAGGTAGAAATTATCACAAATGTGTGGGAGTCAGAGGCTAGGAGTACGACAGAAAATGGAACAGTGTGCTAACAATTGTCAAGGGTACTAATACCAACCTAGAACTGAGCATTAAATAGAGGCAAAAAGATACACATGACAACCCTTTTATGTATGTTCCCGTAATCCATAGTCTGGAAGGGTAGGAAAAGAGAAAGAGAGAGAGAATGGAAAGAAATAAAGAACCTGCCATGGAAGTGGGCTGGGGGGGGGAGAGGTAACCGGGGACATTGGTGGTGGGAGATGGGCACTGGTGGAGAGATGGGTGCTGGAACACTGTATGACCAAAGCCCAAATATAAACTTTTTTAATTATATATCTTTGTAACTGTAAAAAAATAAATAAATAAAAATAAAAAAAATCTTATGATGGTATAATAAAAAAATTTTATATAAAAATGCTGGCGTGGATGTGGGGAAAAGGGGACACTCATCCATTGTTGGTGGGAATGCAGGCTGGAACAGCCTTTTTGGAAAAACAATATGGACATTCCTCCAAAGACTAGAAATTGAAATCCCATTTGACCCAGCCATACCACTCCTGGGAATCTACTCTGGGAAACCAAAAATACGCAGCAGAAACACCATCCCTACTTTTATGTTCATAGCAGCATTATTCACAATAGCCAGAATTTGGAAGCAACCAGAGTGCCCGAAAATCGATGACTGGATAAAAAAGCTTTGGTACATCTACACAATGGAATACTATGCAGCTGTCAGGAAAATGAAGTTATAAAATTTGCCTATAAATGGATGGACATGGAGAAGATTATGTTGAGCGAAATTAGCCAGAAGGAGAGAGACAGATACAGAATGACTGCATTTATTTGCATAACATAAATATATATGTACATATTATGATACCAATATCCAAGGTCAAGTGAAACATATATCAGGAGGTCTTGTCAAAGGTGGAAATTATCACAAACGTGTGGGAGTCAGAGGCTAGGTAAGACAGAAAATGGAACAATGTGCTAACAATTGTCGAGGGTACTAATGCCAACCTAGAACTGAGCATTAAATAGAGGCAAAAAGATACACATGACAACCCTTTAATGTATGTTCTGTAATCCATAGTCTGGAGGGAAAGGAAAAGAGAAAGAGAGAGAAATGGAAAGAAATAAAGAACCTGCCATGGAGGAGGGCTGCGGGGAGGGGGAGGGAACCGGGGACATTGGTGGTGGGAGATGGGCACTGGTGGCGGGATGGGTGCTGGAACACTGTATGACCAAAACCCAAATATGAACTTTTTTAATTGTATATCTTTGTAATTGTAAAAATAAAAAATTTAAAAAAAATAAAAATAAAAATGCTCTGGGGCAGCTCTGGGGCAGAGCTGCTACTGGCTCTCACTGTGCCCAGCCCCTCGTCAGAACTCCACCCAGCAGACCAGCCTATCACAGCCCGGCTCATCGAGATCCACCCCTGCTGCAGTCTTTTTTAATCCGGCCCAGGTATGCTGATCCAGTGACAGACATGGGGCAGAGCTGCTACTGGCTCTCACTGTGCCCAGCCACTCATGAGGAGCCTGGGAAGGATGGCAGGTTCTAGCCCTGGCCCGCCACCCCAGCAGAGCCTCACAACAAGCCAGACGACCCTCCACTCCAAGAGGACCTCCATTTTCCACATCCGGACTTCCCCCTCGTCAGAACTCCATCCAGCAGACCAGCCTATCACAGCCCGGCTTGCACGGCCACAAGCGGCCACGCAGTTCATCAATAAATGCTGGATTTTGAGATGACTACAAGAGTATGCCACCAGCACGGCAGAGCCTGGCAAGCTACCCGTGTCGTATTTGATATGCCAGATACCAGTAACAATTATAGACCTCATTCCCATGACCTGATGGAATGGTTTGAGGCTCTTTATGTTCCTGGAGCAAGCAGGTGCCCTTGGGCTTTACTTGCATGAGACAGGTCTTATGGAGATGTTACTGGTGCCTGCTCGAGCAAATCGATGATGAACGGGAAGACAGTGATACAGTGATAAAAAAATAAATAAAAGAAAAGCTACTCCCATTGGCAAGTCATTTGTTCCTTCTCAGGAGTGCTTAAAGAAAGAGAGAGAAAGAAAGAGAGAAAGAGAGAAAGAGAGAAAGAAAGAAAGAAAGACAGACAGACAGACAGACAGACAGACAGACAGACAGACAGACAGACAGAAAGACAGAAAGAAAGAAAGAAAGAAAGAAAGAAAGAAAGAAAGAAAGAAAGAAAGAAAGAAAGAAAGAAAGAAAGAAAGAAAGAAAGAAAGAAAGAAAGAAAGAAAGAAAGAAAGAAAGAAAGAAAGAAAGAAAGAAAGAAAGAAAGAGGAAGGGAGGGAGGAAGGAAGGAATGAAGGAAGGAATGAAGGAAGGAGGGAAGGTAGGAAGGAACGAAGGAAGGAAGGAAGCAAGCAAGCAAGCAAGAAGGCACAAATATGGTATTGGAGAGAATATTTGTCTTGCCTGTGGCTGACTGGGTTCCATCCCCAGCACCCTTATGGCCCCTTGAGCCCACCAGGAGCGATCCTTGAGTGCAAACCCGAGTAAGCCCCTAAGCACTGCCGTTTGTAGCCCAGAAACTAAATGAATGAAACACGAATCAGGCTGAGGAGATATAATAGAGGAATACTTGCCTTGCATGCTGCCAATCCCCAGAATCACATATAGTTAGTCCCCCAAGTCTCTCAAGAATGGTTTCTTAGCTAGCACAGAGCCAGGAGCAAGCACTGAGCATTGTCAGGTGTGGCCCCAACCCTAATCTAAAAGCAAAAGCATAAATTATAATTTTAATGGAGAGTGGTTCATAAGTAGATAGATTTTCTGAAACAGAACTATGTGATGATACTTTTAGTTATTTAGTTTCAATTTCTTTATTGAATCACCATAAGACAAACAGTTGCAAAATTGTTCATGATAGGGTTTCAGTTATACTATGTGCCGACACCTGTCCCTTCACAAGTACAAGTGTAAATTTCCAACCACCAATGTCCCCAGTTTCTCTCCTTCAACCCCAACACCCAGCCTGCCTCTACAGCATGCACTTTTCTTCTCCCCCCCCTTTCTGTCACACACACACACACACACACACACACACACACATACTTCTGCTTTCCTTTTGGGCTTTATGGTTTGCAACAAAGGTACTGAAAAGTCATTTTATATATCCCTTTACCTACTTCCAGCACTCAATCACTCAATTCTTGTCCAGAGTGATCATTTCCAACTATGAATATCATAGTGATCCCTTCACTACCCTAACTACCTTCTCCCCCCCACACCTAGATGGAGCTTTTTAATATACAGTCTTTAAAGTTAAAGAATCCTGAAAGGGGCCGGAGCGGCAGGTAGGGCGTTTGCCTTGCACAAGGCCGGCCTGCGCTGGCCCAGGTTCGATCCCCGGCATCCCATATGGTTCCCTGAGCACCGCAAGGAGTAATTCCTTAGTGCAGAGCCAGGAGAAACCCCTGAGCGTCACTGGGTGTGACCCAAAAAAAAGAATCCTGTAAGGGTTAGAGAGATAAAGCAGGAACAAAGATAAGTATAGATTGCCATTTTCATCAAGAATAAAAAAAATCATAGTTATAAATAGAATTTCCTTCATCCTAGTAACATTTAAAATTTTCTCTTTATTTTATTTTTTTTCTGAGTACAGAAAATTCCTTTGTCATTAGGTGTAGCTTGTGTTTTACCAACAGACACTCTACTTCCGTACCAGCTTCTCCTGTTATGTTTTTCCTGTTACGTCCTATCTAAAAATAGACGGAAGCTTTTGATTATGTTCTTTTGAGTTCTCTATATTTTATTCAAACTAGGGGTAGAGCAAGAATCAGTGTCTATTTTACAATTATCCCCAAATAGCCAAATCATTATGACTAAGATGCCATAATTAAATGTAATTACCTGGAAGCTTACATATATAACTGGGTACAATTAACTAGCCAACAAACATACCAAGCCCTGTGAATACTTCTCTCAAATTTTATGACACTGACATTTCCATTTGGGGACATAATATTTATTCTTGGGAGTGAAAAAAGTTAAAGAGTATGCATCTGAGGTTTAGTAGTCCACTCAGCTAATTTTCCTTATGTTTATATTTAAATAAAAATAAGCAGCTTTCAAAAATAAATTCATTGAGGTAAAATTTTCCTAGCATACAAATTACTATTTTTTGGGGGTCCAGAGCGATAGCACAGCAGGTAGGACATTTGCTTGAACGCAGCCGACCTGGGTTCAATCCCGGCATCCCATATGGTCCCCCGAGCTCAGCCAGCAGTAATTCCTGAGTGAAGAGCCAGGACTAACACCTGAGCGTAGCTGGGTGTGACCCACAAAAAAAAAAAAAAAAATTACTATTTTTTAAGTGAACAATTCAGTGACACTTAAAATTATTTACTATATTAGTCCTGGAGCAATAGTACAGCAGGTAGGGTGCTGGCCTTGCACATGCCTGACCCGGTTCACTACCCAGCATCCCATATGGTCCCCGAGCACTGCCAGGAGTAGTTCCTGAGTGCAGAGCCAGGAGTAACCCCTGAGCATTGCAGGGTGTGACCCAAAAAAGAACAAAAAAAATTTGACACTATCATACAATGACCACCTTTACCTAGTTTCAAAATACATGTAGTTTATTATTAAAACTTCTAAGCACTGGGCCAGCAAGTGCATAAAGCACTTGCCTTGCATCTGGCTGACTGGGTTCAATCCCTGGCACCCCATGTAGTCCCCCTGCACAGCCAGAAGTGATTCCTAAGTACAGAGCCAGGAGTAAGTCCTGAGCACCACTGGTTTGGGCCCCAAATCTCCCACCAAAAGCAATTTTTAAGTATTTGTCTTCATAAATAAAATTTTAATTCACTTATGTATTACTTATATATTATATGAAAATCTTTGTGCTTTAATGTGCCTATATATGTTATGTTATAAAAATCTCCCCCCCACCCCTATTTTTTTTTTACTATATGCAAATATAATTCTTCTAAGCTAAAAAAGTAAATGGACTATAGTCAACAATCTGTCAGTGCAAAAGACAGTTTTTCCTTCCTCGGGCAGCTAACTGTGCCTTCTTTTCTCATCCTTCAACCCTCAGAGAATTTATATGCATCCATTTTAAGATCATGTGTCTTGGGCCAGAACAATAGTCCAGCAGGTAGGGATTTGCCTTGCATGCAGTCAACCTGGGCTTGATCCCCAGCATCCCATATGGTTCCCCCTCGAGCACTGCCAGGAGTAATTCCTGAGTGCAGAGCCAGGAGTAACCCCTGACCACTGAGTATCACTGGGTATGACCCAAAAAGACAAAAAAAAAAAAATCAAGGGTCTTATGTCTATTTGTCTTTGGCCTTCCTTTGAGAACAAGGATTGTAACTTTTTGACTCTTGTATCCTGGGTTCTCTGTCCTAGAATACTTGCTCAAAAATTATTTGTGCAAGAAAAAAAAGAAAGACATTATCTTTAAATAGATATTCCCAGCCATTTATTTCAATAACTGGGATATCTGGCAACTAGACTTCCTTTTAGATAAGGAAATTATCTTAAATGAAAGTAAATTTGAGGAGAGGTAGGGCCAAGATGGTGGAAAGGTGACAATTTGAGAGTACACCTTCCAGTCCCTCAGCAAAGCTTCCAAGAATCAGGATCAGATGCATATGTGGGGCCTTCCTGAAAAAGTTCACTTGTGAGCCCAGCATCCATGAGAGGGCCACCCCATGGAGGAGGATCACAATGCCACAGTCACAGCTAAGGGAAGAGAGCCAGGGAGGGGGGTAGAGGTTAGGGTTACGATGCCAACTCAGCTGTAGGAAAGGCAACAGATGCCGAACCCTGTGTTCTGGCCTTTCCAACTCTATCCTCAGAAATGATGCCAGGAGTAACCCCTGAGCACTGCCAGGTAAAAAGAAAAAACAGCAAAGGGTTAGGCCTTTCATATTGTCACTCAGTTACTCCATTGATGAAATATCCCGTGGGTCCAAAGCACAGAAGTTTACTTTAACATATCTCTGAGATTCCTCAATGAGTTCAAGTATTTAAAGGAAATGATCTGACTTTGCTCACATTATTTATGTACTTTTAGGTTGTCGAGTGCAACAAGGACTTCATGCAATTAAAAACCTCAAGATCTTCTTTTATGACTATAAGTTTTACATCTGAGTTCATCATGTCCACCAAGACCATTCATGGGAACTCACAGTTCCAGAAGGCTGACTCGAAACGTTGGACATGGGAATCCCCTGGTGGACGTTCCACAATGAAATTGATCACATCATCTTCAATTGGCGGTTTTGCCTGACCAATGTTGCTGTAGTCCCAAAATTCCAAACAGGATCGGACCACTGGTCTCCTTCGCGCAAAATTCTACTACACGCAACGGGGAGAAAAGGCTGCAAAGTTTAAGAAGAGAACTCCCAGAACGACCACCAACTGGGAACTCTTTGGCACCACTGCGGCAACATGGGAAGATACTATCATTGATGACATCGATGAAGAATACAACCGACTGGTTCAGCACCTCCATGATTGTGCGAAGAATGTCGAGAGAGAAAAACCACAAAAAGAGCGCCTGTCTTCAAAAACTCTCGAGTTCATTCGCCACTGTGGCAAGGTGCGAGCCTCAGGCGACCAAATGCTAACATCCAAGCTTGCAAAGCAGTGCAGAGAAGTGATAAAGGAAGGCCTTAAAGAGAGAAGAGCAGAAATACTGGAAGATGCAGCAGAAACTGGGAAAAGCATTCTCACCACCCGCCTGTCCTTCGCCAACTATAAGACCAAGATGACTGCCCTCCGATGCCCTGATGGATCTATCACATCTTCCAGAAAGGCAATGGAAAAGATTATCCATGACTTCTACTCAGATCTCTTTGATAGCCACGTCCACCGGCCCACATACCAAATTCCGCAGGATGGATATGTCGTTCCCAATGTTCTCCCTTCTGAAATCCAACATGCCATTTCGTCGGTAAAGAAGGGGAACAGCACCAGGCCCAGACAAAGTCAGACCTGAACACCTGAAGAATCTGCCTTCAGTACTCATCAATACACTGGCGCGGCTCTTCACACGCTACCTGTCCGAATGCAAGGTGCCCTCCCAATGGAAAACCAGCAGGACAGTTCTACTGTTCAAGAAGGGAGACATCCACGACATTGGCAACTATCGCCCCATCTGCCTGTTGTCTGTCATCTACAAGCTGTTCACTTGAGTCATCCTGAACAGGACTGGCAGAACATTAGATGAAGGACAACCATGCGAGCAAGCTGGCTTCCAAAAGGATTCAGCACAATTGACCATATCCACACAGTAACCAAGCTCATTGAGGTTTGTAGGGAGTACAAGATGCTTCTCTGTCTCACGTTCATTGATTTAAAGAAAGCCTTTGATTCTGTGGAGACTGAAGCAGTCATCGATGCCCTAGCCAAATAGGGCATTAAAACCCAATACATCAAGATCCTTCATGAGCTGTATTATGGATTCACCACCAGGATTTACCATTCTACAAAGAAGTGATCATCAATGTCAAATGAGGGGTCCGACAGGGGTGATACCATTTCAACAAAACTCTTCAGCGCCACCCTCGAGAACATCGTGCGACAATTAGAATGGGAAGGAATGGGAGTGAAGATACACGGTCAGCAACTACACCACCTTTTGCTTCGCTGATGACATCGTTCTAATAATACCAAACGTTAGCCAAGCGGCACAAATGCTGGCTGACTTTGACCGAGAATGTGGAAAGATAGATCTACAGCTGAATCTCAGCAAAACTATGTTCATGAAAAATGAACTAGTTCCAGGGGCCCCATTCACTCTCAATGGAACAAATATCTCTGAGTATTTTGTGATTTTTGACAAGATGTCAAAAGATCACGTGGCCACCCCAGCAGTTATGTGTACCTAGGTCGAGAAGTCAACATGATGAACGACCTAAAACCTGAGCTGCGCAGGAGGAAGAGAGCAGCATGGAATGCCTTCAAAAGCAAAGAAGAAATAGCTAAAACAAAAACAATAGTCAAAAGAACAAAGAACCTCCCGGCTCCAGGAACACCTCTTCAACTCCACCATTCTTCCTGCATTAACATACGCCTCAGAGACCTGGGCCCTATGAAAGCAGGATGAGAATCCTATTTGGGTCTCCCAAAGAGGAATCAAAAGAGATATGCTTGGAATATCATGCCTCACTCAAGTGAAAGAAGGAATCCAGAGCTCCAACCTCCATCACTGTTCCAGAGTCAGGGACACTGTCTCGCTTGCCAAGGCATCGAAATCAGATGGGCTGGACATGTAATGCGATTTGGAGACGACCGATGGACTAGGAGCCATTACCGACTGGATCCCACAAGATGTCAAAAGATCAAGTGGCCACCCACCTACAAGATGGTCAGACTTCTTAGTTAAAACCCTGAACGAACGGTTTGAGGCTCTTTGTATTCCTGAAGCAACCAGATGCCATTGGTCTACACTGGCATGTGATAGTGTCAAATGGAAATATTACTGGCGCCTGCTCGAGCAAATCGAAGAATAACGGGATGTCAAGTGATCAATCGATCAAGTTTTACATCATCTAGTATGTTTCATGGGAAACTATAATTACAACTTCTCACTACCTGCTGCCAGACACATCGAAATATATTTAGAACCACCTTTCTATAAAATCAGAACCAAAGCTGTTCTTCTTATGGAACATGGTCAACCTTGGACCCCAGCTTCCTTCATTTCCAGTTCACTTTCTTGGGAATGAATGATTCCCTCGGTTGTCCAAACACAAATTCCCATGAGAATATTCCAATTTCTCCCTCTCCTCCATAGCAACACTGTCAAGTGACACTTTCTGCTTGTCAAAGAAAGATTCAGGCACACCACAGTCATTCTGAAATAGCACATCAAACTCTTTAGTCACTTACCTTCAGACAGCAGACGGAAATGGCAACTATCGGACCCAAAATACATCATTAGTGGTGGCCCTGCCTTCATAGTCCTGCCTTGCTTGATTAAATCCAGCATTCATGAGTCATTTTATATATCTTTCTAAGTAAAAACTACTGTAATAAGTAGCCACACAGTTAATTTGCAGTGAGCATAAAGAAAGCACTTTCTTTTTTTTAGGAACTGAATGTCAGGTCTCTTACTATTCATCTTTTGACTAAGCTACAGTTCCAAATCTACCAGAAAAAAAAAATTAAGAGAAACTAAATAAAGAATTAGAAGTAGAAATCTGGGGAAATAGCTCAAAGTACTGGAGCACGTGTTTTGCATGCCGAGGTCCTAGAGTGGTCTCTGGTGCCAGTGGTCCCCAGACAGCACAGCACTGAGCCATCAGACTCAGAACAACTGGGCTGAATATCCCTGTAAATGATATCCAAGTTCTCTGGACCCTACTTTGGAGAGTCTGATAAAAGAGAAGTAAAAAGAGCAGAATTCCTGCCTTCCCTAACAAAACTAAGGGAAAGTTTGAAAAATGTCTTTGATTCTCTCTGGACTTCAAATTAACTCTGAGTTTCCACCCTGCTAAAAAAAATTTTATCATCAGGGGCTAGACAGATAGGAACAGCAGGCAGGGTGCTTGCCTTGCATGTGCCTGAACCAGATTCAATCTCCGACACCACATGTAGTCCCCCAAGCCTGCCAGGAGTGATCCCACAGCTTTTAGATGCTCCCCCACCCAAACAAAAAAAAAAAAAAAATTCATAATCATCATTAATTGAAATGTCGACAATCTAATTTATTGGTTAAAAAGAAAAAAAATCCAAAATATATTTTAGTGCAATGCAAATCTTGAGAATTCATTAAAATTTCTCATTTCAGACCCTACCCCAGACCACCTACACCCAACCCCTTGGGAGCAGCATTCACAGTTTAAAAAAAACCCTCATGTGGGACGGGTAGGAAGTAGGCAATTAAGGAACACATGTAACATGCACCTGACCTGGGGTCAACTCCCAGCACCACACCATTCCCTAGGCACTGTAGAAAAGACCCCAAACTCCACCAGAAGCGGCCCAAATATCCCCTGACACCACAGAACCTGTATAAACTAGCTGGTCCAGTTGATGGAGAATCACCTGTGGGGTCCCCAGGCCTCCTGAGCACTACATGGGCACTCTACCCCCAGACAGGGTTCCCAGACCTCCTGAGCACTGCTCGGGCACTCTCCCCCTAGACAAGAAACTGTTGGGGTGCTTCCAACATAGGCTGTTTGCAAACCATATTCAGAAGGATTACTATAAAGGACACTCAAAAAAATATCAAGGACACTCATCAATGCTTCTATGGCAATCTTAGGGTTCAAGCAACAGATTTCAGTCAAAGCTGTAAAAAGAATTGAAGTGGACTTGAGAAAAAGAGTAGGGAGACATGCAAGAAGGCTGAGTACAAGACTTGGCAATCCATCTTTGCTGGATCAAGATCACCCTTAATAGAGGACACATACTACTTACTGGCTTTATGGCACCTGGGAATGGGACAGACACAAAAGTTTCAGAGTCCCTCAAGTTCAGAATATTTCCTTTTGCCCTCTCAACTAGCACCCGACTCTGAGGCTGAAACCCTGAAACCATCTCTGGGTAACTTCTATTCCCAGCATTCCTATATCAATAACCACATCCTTAAGATACAAACTTCTCCTTCCCTACTTGTTCAATAATCATTCATCTAACATTTACAGATTATTTACTAGCTGGTATAAATTCGGCCAGAAACACAGTGGTGAGTGGGGAGGGTAAAAATAACCTTTATAGAACTCATCTGTCATGGAAAGAAAATAAGATAAATAAGTGCAAAGTAGGTTGCCAGTAACGAGGACTCAGAAGAAAAATTAAAGAGAGGTGGTAATCAGAAGCTTTGGAGAGGAGCGCAGGCATTTTCTTAAACAGGGAAGCTTTTAAAAGCCTGACTGAAAAGAGAGCCTTCACCTGATATCTGGAAGGAAATGTGAATGGCAAGAGCGAAAGTCCTGAGGTGGCAGCATGCCAAGCATGGCTGAAGACCAGTAATGAGCCCCGTGGGCTTGAGGCAGAATAAACAAAAGGGATGAGGAGAAAGGGTCAAAGAGACAGCAAGGAGCCGGATCATAGCACACTTTTTGTTTGTTGGTTTGGTTTCATTCGGTTTGTTTTGGGGGTGAGACACACCCAGCTTTGCTCACGGTTTACTCCCAGCTCTGCACTCAGGGGTCACCCTTGGCAGTGCCCAGAGGTGCATATGTGCAGGCAGGGAATCGAGCTCAGGTCAGCTCCATGCAAGGCAAGCACCTGCCTGCTTCTATCTCTCTACAGATCATAGTGGGCTACACAGAGCAACCACTTTCTGTGAGTGAGATGGGAAGACAACAGGGGAGGAGCATTTTAATAAGGCCCTCTGGTCACTCAATTAAATGTAACTAAAAGTGATCAAGCAGGGATCCCCATTACACAGACTGCTCTACTAAAGAAAGTAGAGAAAGAAAGAACTTTCTCTGCTAATCAAAAATATCATCACTTCACCTTTGACTTTTCTTTTTTGGGTTACACACGGTGGTGCTCAGGGGTTACTCCTGGCTCTGCACTCAGGAATTACTCCCTGTGGTGCTCAGGGGAACCATATGGGATACCAGAGATCAACCCCGAGTGAGCTGCGTGCAAGGCAAACGGCCTACCGGCTAGACTATTCCTCCAGCTCCCACATTTGACTTCTGTCCATGGCCGCCTTCTACCCAGGACTTCTCCCTATGTCCTCACTAACTGCTATGGAAGAACTCAGAGAGCAGACCTCAAACTCGCCAAGCATAACACAGCCTTCCTGAGCTCCCCCTCCTTATGTCCTCGACCACAGTCATGTAAATTCAGCACCCGAAGAGAGCACAATCATTCCGCAGTTTCAAACACTCCCACAAGTCTCCAACTCGCTCCTTCTGACAGATGAACTCCCGCTGCTTACCTCCACTTTCTAATTTATCAAATCTTTCGAGTCATCTCAATTCCTAGATCTGCCACAAATCCTTCTATCATACCTCAACTAAAAGTTGCTTCATTATGGGGCCAGAGCGATAGCCCAGCGGGTAGGGCGTTTGCCTTGCACACAGCTGACCCGGGTTTGATCCTCGGCATCCTCTATGATCCCCTGAGCACCCTCAGAGTAATTTCTGAGTGCAGAAATTACTGAGTGCAGTAATTTCTGAGCCAGAGCTGGGAGCAACCCCTGAGCAACTCGTGTGCACCGTGTTTCCCCAAAAGGGGAAACAGAAAAAGTCATCTCATCTGCTTTGACCTTCACACCATTGTGGTTATTCTTTATGGTCAAAGGGGGAAACCATGTGCAGCGGAAAAACCATGGCTCACTCATCCGTAATTGTCCACAAGTGCAGAAGCTTCTAAAAAGATAAAAGTCACTGAGTTCATTGCTGACAAGGTATACCTTTAGCAACAAACTTCTGTAAGTTGGGCCTCTTCAATTCAGTTCAACATCTCCAAGTATTTTATTTACCAGAGTCATAAAAATATCATATATGATACTCTAATATAAAATATCATATATGATAACACTAACAAAACTCTAGCAGAGAAAAAACTGTCATATTTTATGCTAATGTTCTATAAATGCTAAATAAAGCTTAAAAGATTAGACACAAAAAATTAAAATTTTCTTATATTTAAATGACATCGTTTTCTATTCAGAAGACACCAGTTAAATTTAGAAGATTTTAAAATGCTGAACCTCAAACCTCAGGAAAATTGATCTACTTAAATATTTTAAGTGTTTATTTTCATTGGTAAGATTTGGATGCAATCAATGCTAATCTCTCTTTGGGAAGGTGATGCAGACACACAAAAAATTCTCCTTCCATCCTTTGTGGTGTTTTAAAACATTCTAATTCTTGCATAATTTATAATAAGGATCTGAAAACACTGAGTCAGGTTTTCCCAATGTCTATCAATAAAATGTGGTGGTTGCCAGTGGAAAAATTAAAATGTCTCTCCAATAGCACCAGCCAAAAGAGCACCCCAGGATAGCCCAAGTTATTTTCTTTTTTAAGGAAGTATGTTAGTAACTTTGCTTTTTTTTCTTCCTGTCCTAATGTTGGAAAGCAAATTTCAAATATAAAACAATAACCAGCTGCATCCAAAATCAGGCCTCCCCAAGAAGCACTAACATTTCACGCCTATTCTGTCCAATTAAAGGAGCCAATGAATGCTATGATCCTTTATAATGGCAGGTTTTATATTTCTGTAAGAATCAGGTTGCACTAAAAAACTCATATTTTCCCTGAAGCAGATCATCCATTATAAAATGCAGTACTTTAAATATCAAACACATCTAATTAAAATAATTACAATGTATGTGTATATGTCGCATGTGTGTATCTGCATCTCAAATTATTTATAAAGGACAATTTATTTATTACCACTTCCAGTCTATCACGTACTGAAACTTTCAAAAAGCATAAAAACGACAGATCATGAGGCCAAAGTGACTGTATAGCCGGTAGCGTGCTTTCCCTGCATGCATGTGATGGACATGGGTTCAATCCCCAGCATCTCATATGGTCCCCCATGCAACCTCCTGGAGTAATTCCTGAGTGCAGAGTCAGGAGTAACCACTGAAAGCATCACTAGGATGGCTCAAAAACAAAACAACAAACAAAAAATTAAGGACCCAGAGTGACAGTTTAATTACCTAAGCACAAGCTTTTCCTCCAGAATCCCAAACTTAATCCCTGGTATTACATAGTCCCCAAGAACCACTGGGAGCAACCCTGGCCTCCCAAATAAAAATATGTTAAAGAGTTGAACTAGAAAATGAGTTCAAGCATACAAAACATCAAACCAAATTATTATTCAATTCAAAATAAATAAAAATGACAGTCAAATTTCTTAAAAATGTTCTCAACACGCCCTTACAGTCTTCAGTGCTTATAGAACCTCTGAGTAGTTAGGGAGTTAGCAGCAGAACATGTCGGGGACTGCTGACCCGGAGCAATACTGACTGAAAGTGCCACGTACACAGTCACTGAAAAATATACTTTACCTCTGACATCCTTTCCAAATCCCATTGAAGAAACTTTTTTGTCCACTTGTTCATTATTGTTTGACTTCTCTTTCATAACGTCGTCATCACTAACAGCTTCAACAGAAAATTTTTTTCTTTCTCTTTTTCTTGTGACGAGGAGGAAGCTTTTTTGGAAAAGTAAACATTGGGAATATCACAAGAAACATTGCCATGGCACAAAGGAGGAATCCACTCCACCTGAAAAAATTGGGAAATGTGAATAGCATTTATGGCTTTGGTATGAAGAGGAAAACAAATCAGCAAAGTTGTTAACAAGCAATTGCTCCAGATTAAAAAATTGTCTGCCACCATCAACTGTAAGCAGTAAAAGCTGGATAAATTAGTAAAATACTGAGATCTTCCCTTTCTATGGTATCAGTGAGAAATCTACACAGATGATTTCCCTAGTAGCAAAATAAGTATGAAAATCAGCAGACTGGCTAGTATTTCACTCATTTAAAGTATTTCTGAGCATTTCAAGGTTAGTTCACTAATGAACATTGCCAATTCCATATACTGTGCATTTTACAATAAATTATTAACACAAACTTAATAGAAGTAGAATATAATCTTATATACTATTTGGAGGACCTATATATAAACATTTTTTTCTTAGAAGAAAAACATTAATAATATCTCATGTGAAATGTACTAACATTGATAATAGAATTCAAAAAATTTTGCAAGCACTTAAAGAATATATTGCCCCCCAACAGATAATTCTAAATAATACACATTTCTTCTTCAATCCATTTTTATATAACTCTTTAAAAAACTTGTGGAGAGAAATGATGTTTATGTTAATGAGATAGATTTTGAAAAGCCTCACGTTAACATGGGGGTGGGAACCATCCCTGGCAACTACGTGATCAGAAATGAAATTTTTTCCACCCAGACATCAGTTGACCTTACAGGAAATGAGAGGGGTTGGAGACTGCACTCAACCAAGAGGGTCAATGATTAAATTATGCATGCTTATGTAAAGGAATCACAACAAGTATCCAATAGGTATATTGGTAAGCTGGTGATCATTGGTCCTGATGACCCAATCCTGTTAATTTTAAAAAGTTTATTTGAGAGGCCAGAGCAATAGTATAGCAAGTAGGGCATTTGTCTTGCACATGGCCAACCCAGGTTCGATCCCCAGCATTTCATGTGGTCCCCCAAACACAGCCAGGAGTAATTCCTAAGTGCAAAGCCAGGAGTAACCCCTGAGCATTGCCAGGTGTGACCAAATAGCAAGATAGATAGATAGATAGATAGATAGATAGATAGATAGATAGATAGATAGATAGATAGATAGATAGATAGATAGATAGATAGATAGATAGATAGATAGATAGATAGATAGATAGATAGATAGATAGATAGATAGATAGATAGATAGATAGATAGATAGATAGATAGATATGAAAATTTATCTCTCAGTTCATCAGTAAATGCATGAGATGAGAGCCTACTACTGAGAGTATACCACCCACATGGTAGAGCCTGGCAAGCTACCGTGTTGTATTTGATATGCCCAAAACCAGTAACAATTGTAGACCTCATTCCCATGACCTGAAGAATGTTTTGAGGCTCTTCATGTTCCTAGAGCAAGCAGATGCCCTTGGGCTACACTAGCTTCCGACAGGACGTATGGAGATGTTATTGGTGCCTGCTCTAGCAAATCTATGAACAACGGGAAGACAAGTGATTGAAAATGATTGATATTGATAATCATTTTTTCAATATCAATCAAATGTATCAAATGATTGATACAAGTGATTGAAAAATGAAAATAAATTCAACAGAGAAGGGAAGGTTCAGAGAGTTTCCTGGATGATAAACTCATGGTTAGTGGGGAGAGTGACTGCTGAGAGAGATGAGGGCGTGGAAGCAACTAGCATATTTACTGCATTTGCCTGAGTACACAGTGGCACGAGCTACAAGTGATGCATTCTTAGAGTATCAAAATCAGGTCTACAGTGGCCAATACAACAGTACAGTGGGGAGTCTATAGGGGCAGCGCAACAGTCCAGTGGAGAGGGCATTTGCCTTGCACGTGGCCCACCTGGGTTCGATCCTGCATCCCATAGGCTCCCCAAGCACCACCAGGAGTTATTCCTGAGTGCAGAGCCAGATTCCTGAGTGCAGATACTCCCCTGAGCATCACCAGGTGTGACACAAAAATTTAAAAAACAATCAGGCCTACAAAACACAAAAGCATGTCTCAGAGCTATATTGACAGTCCTTAATTGTTTGTATTCAAGGAAAAAACTCTCTAAGTTGTTCTCACAAATGAATGACACCTAAGGAAGAGGTATCCTAGGAAACTTCCTATCACTAGCCAGATGATCAGTAACACAGGTAACAATCTAGATTTACAACCGGTGTATGTATCAGGTGTAGGTGAGGGACAGTCTTCTATGACTGAGCAGCTAATGTGTAAGACACTAGATAATACACAGATCATGCATAGTTCAGCTCCCTGGCAGGACATCTGATGGCGTGCAAGTCTCACTCAACATGGGAATGAAGCAAAGATGGAAACTCTAGTCAGAATCTCCAGTTCATCTTTGCATTCTCCATGACAATTACTTAAACAAGATGAAGACGGTTCTTTACACTGCAGCCTTGCCTTCAAGAATTTACCCTTTGGCTAGAGTAATATAACAGAGGGTGCATACAGCCAACCCAGGTTTAATCCCCTCTATGATCAACTGAGCTACTCTAGGAAGGATACCAGAACACAATGCAAGGAGCAAGCCCTGAGCAAAACCAGGTCACTATCACTATCCACTATCCTCCCGTTGATCATCTATTTGCTCGAGCGGGCACCAGTAATATCTCCATATGTCCTGTCTCATGCTAGTAGAGCCCAAGGGCATCTATTCGCCTCCAGGAACATAAAGAGTCTCAAACCATTATATTAGGTCATGGGAATGAACTAATATAATTGTTACTGGTATTTGGCATATCAAATAAAACAGGGCAGCTTGCCAGGCTTGCAGGTGGCATACCCTTGTAGTCACCTCTGAATATAGCATTTATAGATGAACCCGCGGCGCTTGTGGCCACCATGGGAGACAGCTGTGATAGGCTATCGCTGGGTGGAGTTCTGACGAGAGGGAAGCCTAGATATGGAAAATGGCGGCCCGATGGAGTGGGGGGGGGGTCATCTGGCTTGTTGTGTTGCTCTGCTGGGGTGGCGGGCCAGGGCTAGAACCCTCCATCCCTCCCGGCACCTCGTGAGCAGCTGGGCACAGGGAGAGCAAGTAGCAGCTCTGCCCCATGTCTGTAAGTCTCTGGTTCAGCATACCTGGGCCGGATTGAAAA
Source organism: Cryptotis parvus (assembly GCA_021461705.1). Taxonomy (NCBI): domain Eukaryota; kingdom Metazoa; phylum Chordata; class Mammalia; order Eulipotyphla; family Soricidae; genus Cryptotis; species Cryptotis parvus. The sequence continues at coordinate 27,531 of JAJIBD010003761.1, read as the reverse complement.
AAAAACTGCTGCACCTGGTTTGTGTTGCACCTGGTTTAGCTCTTGCTTTTGCTGAAGAGCAAAACCAGGTGCAACACAAAAAAAAAAAAAAAATGTAATACCTACATATAATTAAGTTAAAAATATACGTATTCTTCAAGAAAGGTAAGAAATCATACAACTAAATGTTAGATCACATGTGATCCACTCTGAGTAGTATAAATTTTAACAGAAGGAAAATGAAGGTGTATCAGAAAGTTTCATAGAAGTCAATTTGAATTATATGAAATTATGATTTTTTTTCCTGCTTAGAAGATATTTATTCATTTCAGATCATGGCTGTACATTTAATAAATTCAGGCGAAGCAGTGTTAAAGTCATTCTCAGCATCTCTCTTAATCAGAAGAGACCATTCTCCGAGTGGTCTATCTCCTTAAGGAAAGGCTTGGCTTCACCGCTCCTCAGAAATCTCAGCCTCAGAATTACTCACAAGTAGATTAGAAACTCACAATCTCAAGACCTATCCCAGATCTACTGAATCAGCATATTGCTATTTTCATTTTATTTTATTTGCTGGGGCCAGGCCTAATGTGCTTAGGGGCTTACGCCTAGCTCTATGCTCAGGGGTCACTCCTGGTGGGATTCCAAGGATCATATTTGGAGGCAGGCTAGGGAGGGGGATGAAATTGGGGACATTGGTGGTGGGAAATGGGCAGTGATGGAGGGATGGGTGCTGGGACACTGTATGATCAAAAGCCAAACATGAACATCTTTGTAACTGTATATCTCACGGTGGTATAATAAAATATTTTTTTTAAAATGTGATTTATTTTTGTTTTAGCCTCATTTTAAACTGCCATGCTGCTGATTCTAGGAAACATAACAGATAATTTATGAACTTCTAAGTCCATTTTGCTCATATTCTGTCATTTTTATCAACATGTGTCCATCATTCAAGATGAAAATGTAAGCAATATTCTAGCATTAATGTCAAATTCAACCCAGTGAAAATATAGATCACTTTCAAAACAATAACTCTTTTTAAAAAAAAACAATTTCCATGAAAATACTATCAAAGGGTCAGAGCTATAGCACAGCGAGTAGGGCATTTGCCTTGTAAACAGCCGACCCGGTTCGATCCCGGCATCCATATGGTCCCCTGAGTACTGCCAGGAGTAATTCCTGAGTGCAGAGTCAGAAGTAACCCCTGAGCATCGCCAGATGTGACTCAAAAAAGCAAAAAAAAAAAAAAAAAAAAAAATATATATATATATATATATATATATATATACTATCAAGTGCTAAAGGTCACAGATTAGCTAGTTTGATTATTCCCAGAACCTAGCACCTGGCTGCTTGCAAGACCTTTACTAAATCAAATGAGCTCATCTGCTCACCTTGGGTCTCTGCAAAAAAAAAAAAAAAAAGACACATGCATTTGAGTTCCCTGCTCCTTGTCAGTTGTTTAAACCTCTCATGCAGAGGGCAGACACGTGTGCCAGGGACGCAGCTCAAGGACACCTGACTTATACACAGGAGGCCCTGAGTTCAACCTCACATACAACCCTTCACACACAACTGCTGGGTATGGCCCCACAATAGTGACCAAAGAAGGGAAAGGCAGGAAGTGAGTATGAGATAATTCTTGGGTTGTAGCTTCCAGAGTGTTCTAGATTTTTTTTTTTATCATACCGCTGTGAGATATACAATTACAAAGACATTCATGTCCAGGTTTCGGTCATGTATTGTTCCAGCACCCATCCCTCCACCAGTGCCCATTTCCCACCACCAATGTCCCCAATTCCCTCCCTCTCCCCTAGCCTGCCTTTATGGAGAGTTCTTTAACTCTTTTTTTTTTTTTCTCTCTCTCTCTCTCTCTCTCTCTCTCTCTCTCTCTCTCTCTCTCTCTCTCTCTTTTTTCTCTCTTTCTCTCTTCTTTATACACTGTGGATTGCGATACATACATTTAGAGGTTATCATGTGTATCTTTTTTTTTTGCCTGTATTCAATGCTCAGTTCTAGGCTAATACTATCACTTACAACAATTGTTAGCACACTGCTCCCTTCTCTGTCCCATCCAACCTCCGACTCCCATTTGTGGTAGATTCCACTTTTGAAAAGGCCTCCTGATCCATGTTTTGTCTGACCTTGGATATTGGTATCATAATATGTAATGCGTGTGTGTATCTATATATTTATGTCATGCAAATAAATGCAGTCATTCTATATCTGTCTTTTTCCTTCTGGCTAATTTCACTCAACATGATCCTCTCCATGTCCATCCATTTATAGGCAAATTTCATAACTTAATTTTTCCTCACAGCTGCATAGTATTCTATTGTGTAGATGTACCAAAGTTTCTTTATCCAGTAATCAATTCTCAGGCACTCTGGTTGTTTCCAGATTCTGGCTATTGTGACTAGTGCTGCTATGAACATAAACGTGGGGATGGTGTTTCCGCTGTGTGTTTTTGGCTTCCCAGGGCAGAGTCCCAGGAGTGGTATGGCTGGGTCAAATGGGAGCTCAATTTCTAGTCTTTGGAGGAATGTCCATATTGTTTTCCCCAAAAAGGCTGTATTAGTCGACATTCCCACCAACAATGAATGAGAGTCCCCTTTTCCCTGCATCCAAGCCATAGAGTGCTCTAGTTTTTATCCTATTTCTACCAACTACTTAGATCCAAAATCTTGGGGAAATCATTTCACTTTTCTGAACAGGCTTTTTTATTTTTTCATAGAAAGGGAGAGTGTATTATAAGACAAAATATACAATATGTCCAATAAAATGCCTCAATTTTTTGACAGTATCATTTGTAGTTTTGTTTTCCTAGATCTACACTGAGGCCCCACTCAGCAGCAATGACTTAAAATTTATAAGATATCAGAGAGAGACAGCAAGGAGCCTGCTGTGGCACTGACTTTGCATGAGGAAAGTCTGGCTTCACCCCAGAAGCTCTGGGTTTTTCCCTGAGGACCTGTGAGAGGGACCCTTGAGCACAGAGCAGGGAACAGCCTCTAGCATCTCTAGGTATAACCGAAAATACTAAATGAAAAGAAAACCCCACACTGATAGAACTTCAAACTGATTAAAAAGCCCAAGAATTTTAGTGAACGAACAAAACTAAGAGATAAACTTTCAATCATTTGAAAATGGCACATTAGCCCACATTCTTCAATGGTCTCTAGTAAGTTTTAGATTACACATGGCATCATGATGGATAGACAGAATCTTAGGGTGGGAGCAGAGAGAGTGTTCAAAAGGCTGAGAACATGTTCTGCACGCAGGAGGCCCAGCTTCCATCTCTGTCACCACGCTGAGCACTGCCAGGTGTAACAACAGAGACAAAGAATAAAAGGAAATTATGGAAAGCTGAGTTAGACAACAAAGTGTATGTTATTTGTCTAGGAAAACACATGAATGAGATCTGTAACTCAATGGCCAGGATCCCAAAGTCACTTTCAGCAACTTTACCAGAGACTGTATATGTGGAATTAAGAGACTCGAGTGTCATTCAAGTACATTGATTGTGAAGCCATGCTCCCAAAGTGTATGTACTGTTATCAATCAAAGATAAATCAATAAAAAATTAATATTAAAAAGTATCCTCTGCCATGTTTCTTTTTTTGTTAATTTTTTTGTTATCCACTGTGAAATATATAGGTACAAAGATGTTCATGTTTGGGTTCCAGTCATACAGTGTTCCAGCACCCATCCCTCCACCAGTGCCCATTTCCCACCCCTCCACCAATGCACCCTTCCTAACACCAATGTTCCCTGCTTCCCCTCCCTCCCTCCCCCTCCCAGCCTGACTCAATGAAAGGCACTTAGTTCTCTCTCTCTCTCTCTCTCTCTCTCTCTCTCTCTCTCTCTCTCTCTCTCTCTCTCTCTCTCTCCTTTTTGCACACAGTGGCTTGCAATACATACATTTAGGGGGTTATCATGTATATCCCTTTACCTATGTTCAATATTGTTCTAGTCTGGCGTTACCATTTCCAACATTTATTGGCACACTGGTCCCTTCTCTATCTTACCCAAGCTCTGTCCCCCTCACACTTGTGGTAGATTCCAACCAATGACAAGTCCTCCTGGTCCCTGTTTAGCCTGGCTTTAGATATTAATCTCATACAATTTTTTATATCCTACAAAAGGAATGCAGTCATTCAATATCTATCCTTTTCCTTCTGACTAATTTCACTTGCATGATACTCTTGTGGAGAGTGTTTATCATGATCAGATGCTGGATCTTGTAAAATGCTTGCTATATATCTATTGATATAATATGGTTTTTAATTTTTCTTTTATTGATATGGTGTATTATGTTGATTGCTTGTGAATATTGAACCATCCTTGCATCCCTGGTATGACTCTTAGTTGGTCATAGTATATGATCTTTTTGATGACTCTTTGCATTCTATTTGCTAGTATTTTGTTGAAGATCTTTGCACCTATGTTCATCAGGGATATCAGTCTGTAATTGTGCATGTGCATGTGTGTGTGTGTGTGTGTGTGTGTGTGTGTGTGATGTCTCTGTCTGCTTTTGGTATGACGGTGATATGTGCCTCATAGAAACTGGGAGTGTTTCTGTTTCTTCAATTTCCTAGAAAATCCTGAAAAGGATTTGCAGTAGTTCCTCTTTAAAAGTTTGGAAGAATTCACCAGTGATTCCATCTGTACCTGGGATTTTGTGTTTGGGAAGACGTTTGATTATCATTTCAATTTCCTCGATAGTGATGGACTTGTTTGGGGAAGACATTTGATTATCATTTCAATTTCCTCCATAGTGATGGCCTGCTCAGGAATCCCAAGTTGTCTTAGTTCAACCTTGAGAGGTTATATCAATCCAGAAAATTATACATTTTTCTAGATTCTCTTGTTTCATGGCATATAGACTCTCTGATGATCCTTTGAATTTCTGTTATGATGTCCCCCTTTTCAATTCTAGTTTGGTTTATTAGGATTCTCTCTCTCTCTCTCTCTCTCTCTCTCTCTCTCTCTCTCTCTCTCTCTCTCTCTCTCTCGGAGTCTTGTTAGTGGTTTGTCAATCTTGCTTTTTTTTCCAAGAAACAGCTCATGGTTTCATTGATGTTTTGGATTTTTTTTTTGAGATTCCAGTTCATTAATTTCTGCTCTAAGTTTTATTATTTCTTCATCCTGCCTGAGTTAAGACTCCTTTTGTTGATTTTCTAAGCTGAAAGGTCAAAGTATTGATGTGGGCCCTCTCTTTCTGATGAAGGCTTGCAGACCTACAAACTTTCCTCTTATCACTGCTTCAGCTATGTCCCACAAGTTCTGGTAGTTCGTGGTCTTCATTCTCATCTGTTTCTAGGAATCTTTCGAATTCTTCTTTGATCTCTTCTATGACCCACTGGTTGTTCATCAGTGAGCTGTCTAATTTCCAGGTGTTTAATTTGATTCTCTGTTTCTGTGTGATTAACTTCTATTTTAGTGCATCATGGTAAGATAGGCTAGTTGATACAATTTCTATCTTCTTGTTTTATTGGGGTATTTCTGTGGCCCAGCAAGTGGTCTATCTTGGAGAATATTCCACATGGGCTGGAGAAAAATGTGCATTTTGGGGGATGAAAAGCCCCATATATATCTACTAGCTCTCTCTTCCATTTCCTCCTTCAAAGACAGTACTTCCTTGATGAGTTTTAGTTTTGTTGATCTATCAAGTGGTGACAAGGCAGTGTTGAAGTCTCCAACTACAATTGTGTGGCTATCAATATCCTCCTTGAAGTCTATTAGCATTTTTTAAAGTATTTTGCTGGCCCCTCATTGTGTATGCATATTTTTAGGACTGTAAATTCTTACTGATATATATCCCTTGATTATTAAGAAATGGCTTCACTGTCTCCCTTAACCTTTTTCAGCCTGAAGTCTGTGTTGCTGGATTTTAGTATGGCCACCCTGACCTTTGTGGAGAAGTTGTTTACGTGAGGAATTGTTTTCCAGCCTTTGACTTTGAGTCTTTGTTCTGACTGTTCACATGCATTTCTTGTAGGCAGCAGAAAGTTGGATTCAGTTTTTTAATCAATTACTTCACTCTGAGAGAGAGAGAGAGTGAGAGAGAGAGAGAAAGAGATAGAGAGAGAGAGGCAAAGTACCTGCCATTCCTCAAGCTCCCATTTGACCCAGCCATACCACTCTTGGGAATATACCCTGGAAGGCCAAAAACACACAGCAAAAACACCATCTGCACCTTTATTTTCATAGCAGCACTATTCACAATAGCCAGAATCTGGAAATAACCAGAGCGCCAGAGAACTGATGACTGGATAAAGAAACTGTGGTATATCTACACAATGGTTTTATGTCATCTATCTGTCTAAGTTTGTTGAATTTTGGGGATCTGTCTTACAGTAGCCCCTTGAGTTCTTCTTTTAAAGTTGGTTTTGAGGCTGTGAAGTTCCTGAGCTGCTGTCTATCCATGGAGTTGTGTATCATCCCCTCAAATCTGAATGAGAATCTAGCCAGGTAAATTATTCTTGGTGAGGCCTTCATTCCATTGAGTCTTTCTTTTTCCTACTATGTCCCACCAGTGTTTTGTGGCTAGGAGGATTTCATCTAGTAAGTCTGCTGACAATCTCAAAGATGCTCCTTTGTATGAAAATCCCTTCTTTGATCTTGCTGCTTGCAGTATTGTGTCTCTATCTATGGTATTCAAAGTTCTGATTAGGATATGTTTTGAATATGCCTTGATTAGGATATGTCTCTGATGAGGATGCCTTTGTATTAGGGTCTTTTTAGCACATACCCTTCAGGCTTCTTGGGTCTGTACACCTGTTGGGGAGCGCCGCGGGGGTCCCCGACAGTGTCGGAAGCGAGTTCCCCTCTACCTCCGAAGCCAGCGGGGAATGGATGAAGACTCAGGAATCCGATGCAGTTTTAAAAGGGTTTTAATATCACAGGATCCAATATACAATCCAAGAGCAGGGAAAACCTCCAGACTCTGAGTTCCCAGCTAGGCCCCAGCCAGGTGTAGGCCAAGATGGCTGCAACCACTTGTTGAGGCCCAAACAGAGAATGGAGAGGACAGAGAAGCAAAACGCCAAGAGAAGCCAAAATGGCAAAAAGGAGAGAGAAAAAGAGAGCTTCTTTCTTCTTGCAGCTTATTTTATAGCTAGAAATCCGCCCAAACTCCCCAGGCCAGCCCATTCTGGGGTGGCTATCTAGAGATGAAAACAGGAAAATAGCTCTATAGAATGTAGCAACTTCAGGAAACCATCTGGCTGTTTACAAGGACCCAGAGTTAATTAAAAGCCTCCTAGCAGAGCTGGGAGAAGCTATAAGCTAAATGTAACTTCCCTGGCAGGAAGGATCAAATGCCCTCAGGTAATTTCTCCGAGCACCTCATCTAATGACTTGAGCCAAGATCTGCCTGGAAATGCCTTTATAGAGTAGAGAAGGGGGTTTCTGAGATGGCATGTCTCTGTACCAAAGACTAATACTAATGCCAGTTAAATATTTCTCCAAGCCTTCACAAGAGTGTCGTCTACTTCACGGTAGTTTTGTATTTTAGTTGCCTTTGAGTTATCAGGGGAGCCATGCTTGCTTGCTTGGAGGCAAACAGCATTTCTCTCTGGTCTTAATCACTTAGAGATCCAATGTGGCCAGGCAAATATGCTGGTAAGATCTAGCTAGTCCCACAATGCTTGTGGTAGCATAAGAGAATATTTATACCAGCCAGTACAGAATACATGGTCAGATAAGACTGCCACATTCAGACTATCCCCCTATCTATGAAGTAACCGGCAGGGAGGCAATCCAGGGCAGATGCAGAGGCCTAGGCTTTTAGGTGTCCTGCAACACACACATACATCCTCCAACATAGCTGCATTCTTAGTCCCAACTATAGCCTTATCATTTTTTAAGAGACTTCATTTATTGCAACCTCTATCACTTGTAAAATATTGAGCCACGAAGAGAAAACTACTGAACATTGATCAAATTCAAAGCACTTAAGGACAGCTGCACAGACTGTGCTGGAAAAACTATTAAAGCTCTATGTATATAAGAAAAACAGAATTTGGGGCTGGAGCGATAGCCCAGCGGGTAGGGCGTTTGTCTTGCATGAGGCCGGCCTGTGCCGGCCTGGGTTCTATCCCTGGCATCCCATATGGTCCCCCGAGCACCGCCAGGAGTAATTCCTGAGTGCAGAGCCAGGGAGAAACCCCTGAGCATTGCAAGGTGTGACCCCAAAAAGAAAAAGAAAAAAGAAGAAAACAGAATTAAAAGCAACAAAATTCTACATACAGACATATGTATCTTCACATTATTTGAAATAGTACTATAGACTTCCATTTTTAGGGATTTTAAATAGAGCAAGTACTGGAATATAGAAAGGGTAAGAAACCTCTTCAGGATCATAGTTATTATGTGGTAGACTGATATTTAAGTGCAGGGGAGTATGGCTTCAGAGTCTACACTTAGACTTGCTCCACTTTGCCACCCACCAGATTGCTTGCTTTACTAGAAACTTTCATTATTTTTTAAATAATTTTTTATAACAACATGAGCTAGACATTTACAAAGTTGTTCATGATTGGATTTTAGCCATACAGTGCTGCAGCCCCCATCCCTCCACCAGTTCAGGTTTCCCAGGACCAATGTGCCCAGTTTCCTTCCCTTGCCCCACCCCTTGCCTGCTTCTATGGCAGGCACTTCTCTCTCTCTCTCTCTCTCTCTCTCTCTCTATATATATATATATATGTATATATATATACATATACATATATATACACACACAATACATATCTATATACATATATACATACATATATGTATATACATATAATGAATACATATATATGTATGTATATATACATATATGCATAGATATCTATGTATATATACACTTGATCACTTGATCACTTGGATCCCGTTATTCATCGATTTGCTCAAGCGGGCGCCAGTAGCATTTCCATTGGACCCTATCATGTGCCAATGTAGCCCAATGGCATCTGGTTGATTCAGGAATATGAAGAGCCTCAAACCGTTCCTTCAGGGTCTTGACAAGGAAGTCTGACCATCTTGTAGGTGGGCGGCCACGTGATCTTTTGACATCCCGTGGGATCCAGTCAGTAATGGCTCTAGTCCAGCGGTTGTCTCCAAATCGCATTACATGTCCAGCCCATCTGATTTTTGATCCCTTGGCAAACGAGACAGCGTCCCTGACTCTGGAATAGCGACGGAGGTCAGAACTCTGGATTCCTCCTCTCACTTGAGTGAGGCGTGATATTCCAAGCATAGCTCTTTCGATTCCTCTCTGGGAGACCCAAATAGCATTCTCATCCTGCTTTCGTAGGGGCCCAGGTCTCTGAGGCATATGTTAATGCAGGGAGAACGGTGGAGTCAAAAGAGATGTGCCCGGAGCCGGAGGTTCTTTGTCCTTTTTAGCTATCTCTTCGATGCCTTTGAAGGCATTCCATGCCGCTCTCTTCCTCCTGCGCAGCTCAGGTTTTAGGTCGTTCATCATGTTGACTTCTCGACCTAGGTACACATAACTGCTGCATTCAGAGATGTTTGTTCCATTGAGAGTGAATGGGGCCTCTGGAACTAGTTCATTCTTCATAAACATAGTTTTCTTTTAGATTCAGCTGTAGACCTATCTTTCCACATTCTCGGTCGAAGTCAGCTAGCATTTGTGCCGCTTGGCTAATGTTTGGTGTTATTAGAACGATGTCATCAGCGAAGCAGAGGTGGTGTAGTTGCCGACCATCTATCTTCACTCCCATTCCTTCCCATTCTAATTGTTGCATGATGTTCTCGAGGGTGGCGCTGAAGAGTTTTGGTGAAATGGTATCACCCTGTCGAACCCCTCTTTTCACATTAATGATCTACAAGCTGTATATATACATAGATATGTATATATCCCCCTCTTCTTCTTTTGCACATTGTGGTTTGCAACACATACACTGAGGGGCCATCATATATATCTCTTTTGTCTACTTTCAATACTAAGTTCTATCATCGCATTACCATTTCCACTATTATTGGCAAACTGATCCCTTCTCTTTTTTTTTTTTTTTTTGCTTTCTGGGTCACACCCGGCAATACTTCAGGGGTTACTCCTGGCTCTGCACTCAGGAATTACTCCTGGCGCTGCTCAGGGAACCATATGGGATGCCGAGGATCAAACCCGGTTGGACTCATGGCAAGGCAAATGCCCCTACCACTGGACTATCAGTCCAGTCCCTTCTCTATCTTATCTAACCTCTACCCCCACACATTTGTGGTAGATTGCTACCCTTGACATGTATTTAAACCCAGGAGAATATGGCTTCAAGGTCTACACTCCAACTATTATTTGAGTCCTGGGTCCTATTTTTTTGCCTAGCCTTGGATATTAGTCTCATAATACATGTATTTATGTCCCACAAATACTAGAAAACTTTTAAATGACTGCATAAGGCACTGTGAACTGACAGCTCCTGCCTCTTTTCTCCTTTCTGCCACTGAGTTGGTCCTCCTTGCCTTGACTTCTCCCTCCAAGTGTCTCTTTTTTTTTTTAATTTTTTAAATATTTTATTATACCACCATGAGATATATAGTTACAAAGATGTTCATAAGATGTTCATATTTGGGGTTTCAGTCATACAGTGTCCCAGCACCCATCCCTCCACCAGTGCCCATTTCCCACCACCAATGTCCCCGATTCCCTTCCCCTCCCCAGCCTGCCTCTGAGATTGCAGGTTCTTTTTTTTTTTTAAACATTTTATTATACCACCGTGAGATATACAATTACAACGTTGTTCACGCTTGGGGGTTTCGGTCACATGGTGTTCCAGCACCCCGCCCTCCACCAGTGCCCCTCAGCCACCACCCATGTCCCCAATTCCCTCCCCCTCCCATCCCGCTAAATGGCAGGTTCTTTATCTCCTCTCCTCTCCCTCTCTCTCTCCTCCTTCTCCCACACATTGTGGGGTTGCACTACGTACACTTGAAGCCATCATTTGCATTTTTTTGTCTGTATTTAATGCTCAGTTCTATGTTAGTATCAGAACTTTAGACATTTATTCGCTCATGTTCCTTTCTCTATCTAAACCAACCTCTGACTCCCACACGCTTGTGGTAATTTCCACTTTTGGTAAGATCACCTAGTATATTTATGTCATGCAAATAAATGCAGTCATTCTATGTCTCTCTCTTTCCTTCTGACTAATTTCACTCAACATGATTCTTTCCATATCCATCCATTTATAGCAAAATTTCATAACTTCATTTTTTCTGACAGCTGCATAGTATTCCATTGTGTAGATGTACCACAGTTTCTTTATCCAGTCATCAGTTCTCGGGCATACTGGTTGTTTCCAGGTTTTGGCTATTGTGAACAGTGCTGCTATGAAAATAAAAGTGCGGATTTGTGTTTCCGCTGTGCTTTTGGCTTTCCAGGGTATATTCCCAGGAGCGGTATGGCTGGGTCAAAGGAAGCTCAATTTCTAGTCTTTGGAGGAATGTCCATATTGTTTTCCAGAAAGGTTGTACAAGTCGGCATTCCCACCAACAGTGTATGAGAGTCCCCCTTTTCCCCCACATCCACGCCAGCACCAAGTGTCTCTTTATGGTCATGGTTTGAATAGCTAGATAGAATACAGGACATATATTATGCTCATAAGTATATTTGAATAATCTCTGGGGCTGGAGTGATAGTACAGCAGGTACGGCATTTGCCTTGCATGCAGCGGACCTGGTTTCGATCCCCAGCATCCCATATGGTCCCCCAAGCACTGCCAGAAGTAATTCTTGAGTGCACAGCCAGGAATAACCCACTAAACATTATTGGGTGTGACTCAAAAAAGGAATAGATAGACAGACAGATGGATGGACAGACAGACAGACAGACAGACAGAAAGACAGATTACCCTATTTTCTGATTTATTTGAAAACTGCAAATAAAAAGGTAATAGAGACCAAAGACTTTAGTTTTGGTCAAGAAACTCAAAGCTCCTTGATACATTTACTCCTCTAATGCTGATAAGGGAGTTTATTCTTCATGAGAATTGAAATTTCTACCAAGTCATATTTATCTGACATGGGGAGACTCTCAGACATGGGGCAGAGCTGTTCCTTGCTCTCCCTGTGCAGCAGCCGTTCATGAGGCAGTCCGGGAGGCATGGCGGGTTCTAGCCCTGGCCCACCACCCGGCAGAGCCTCACAACAAGCCAGACCACCGCTCCTCACCCACGGGCGCCGCCATTTTCCACTTCTGGACTTCCCTCTCGTCAGAACTCCACCCAGCAGACCAGCCCATCACAGCCCGGATCACCCGACACCCACCCTGCTGCAGCTTTTTCATCAATTCGGACCAGGTATGCTGGGTCCAGAGACTCCACACATGGGGCAGAGCTGTTCCTTGCTCTCCTATGCACAGCCGTTCATGAGGCAGTCGGGAGGCATGGCGGGTTCTAGCCCTGACCCACCACCTCGGCAGAGCCTCACAACAAGCCAGACCACCCCCTCACTCCATGGGTGCCGCCATTTGCCACATTTGGACTTCCTTCTCATCAGAACTCCTTCCCAGCAGACCAGCCCATCACAGCCCGGATCATCGACACCCACCCTGCAGCAGTTTTTTCCTCAATCCGGCCCAGGTATGCTGGTCCAGAGACTCTCAGACATGGGGCAGAGTTGTTCCTTGCTCTCCTGTGCCAGCCGTTCATGAGGCAGTCGGGAGGCATGGCGGGTTCTAGCCCTGGCCCACCACCTCGGCAGAGCCCTCACAACAAGCCAGACCACCGCTCCTCACTCCACGGGTGCCGCCATTTTCCACATTTGGACTTCCCTCTCGTCAGAACTCCACCCAGCAGACCAGCCCATCACAGCCCGGCTTGCGCGGCCACTTGGTTCATCAATAAATGCTTTATTTGGAGGTGTTTAAAAGAGTTTGTCTCCCGCTCGGCAAGCCTGGCAAGCTTCTCATGTTGTATTTGATATGCCAAATTCCAGTAACAATTATATTAGGTCATTACCATGACCTAATATAATGGTTTGAGGCTCTTTATGTTCCTGTAGCAAGCCGATGCCCCTGGCTCTACTGGCATGAGACAGGACATATGGAGACATTACTGGTGCCCGCTCTAGCAAATAGATGATCAATGGGAAGATCGTGATCATATTATCTAAATCTTTCATCTTTGAAGAACAATACTTATAAGAGTAAGTGTATATACATTAATAATTGCTGTTTGTGATTATTGGGTCAAGGGAGGATGACGTGGCTATACCCAGTAGTGCTCAGAGATTAGTCCTTGCTTGTGCTCAGGGATCACTCCTGGCAGTACTGGGGGGCAATTCTAGTGCCAGAGATTCAAACTGGACTTGGCTGCCTGCAAGGCAAGCACCTTAACTCCTGTACTATCTCTCTAGCCCATAATTAACATTTTCTAGCTATATTGAAAATAGTTATAGAAACTATTCTATAACTATTTTGAAAAGTTATAGAATATAACTAGCTATTTGAAAATAGCTATATTTTCAATTTCTAGCTATATTGAAAATAGTTATAGAAACTAGTCATAATTCTATGACTAGTAATAAACACTAGTATTGAGATCATTACATTACAATAAAATATAAATAAAAAAACTCTTCAGAAAGTAATTATTTCTAATTTAGTTTTATTAGTATTATTCTTTTGCAGTGCTGGGGATAGAACCAGGGACTTACACCTACAAGACAAGCTCTCAATCAGAGCCACACCCCAGCCCTCAACTTTGAATACTAACATGTGCTCTTTGTAATGATATGAAAGTTTCTTATCAACACTAATATTTTCTTATTAGTCCAAGTTTAGTGATTCTGGGATGTCAATATTCTCAGTTAGTGCTTGCAAGCATGAAGACATAACTTTTGTGGGAACTGTGGAATATGAAGAGCTCGAAACAGTATTACTAATTCTGATCAGTCACAGCATCCAAACTTGGAGTTCTCACTGTTTAGCAGACAATTAGGGACAAGGATCTGGGGAGAAAGCAGCTAATTGCCATGTATACAGGAGAAAAAGAAACTGTTACCCAGTGACAAGATTCACAAAAAGTGTGAGGCAGGTACAGTTCAACTAGAATTAGGATGGGGTGGTGGAGGGGGGAGAGAGTGACAAAGTAAAAAACACAAATATAATAGGAGCTCGAAAAAGGTACTTCCTTAAAACACATGAAAATTCATGAAAGCTGGGATTAAAATGCACAGCCAAGTCCCCACATAGCCAAATCCCTTCTCTCCCACACTACTCCACAGCAAACAATCCTAAAAACACATGGTCGGGTCTGTCCCACCCTTTTTTGTCAGTTTCTTACTCCTTCTATAACAATTGCACACCCTTGGGGCCGATAGTCCAGTGGGTAGGGCATTTGCCTTGCATGCGGCCAGCCAGTGCAGGCCCAGGTTCGATCCCCGGCATCCCATATGGTCCCCCAAGCACTGCCAGGAGTAATTCCTGAGTGCAGAGCCAGGAGAAACCCCTGAGCATCGCCGGATGTGACCCAAAAAGCAAAAAACAAACAAACAAACAAAATTGCACACCCTTGATGGCTTCAAACAGCAAAAATCGTAGCGTTCTGGAGGTTAGAAGTCAATGTGTGTCAGAGTCATATTCTTAGGAGGCCTGATGGGCAGAAACCCATTTTCCAGCCTTTCCTAAGTCCATGTGTGTCCACTGACTTATGGTCTCCTTCTCTATCTTCAAAGCACATCACTGCAACCTCTGTGTCAATCATCCTAACTCCTCCTCCTTCTCTGGCCCTCCTACCTCCGTCTTTCCCATACATGTGACTATACTGGGCCTCCAAGACCATCAGGGATAATTACCTCATCTTAACAGAGCCTTAACTTAGTCACATCTCAAAGTTCCCTCTGTCATGAAAGGTAACATGTATAACAGGGATCTGGAACACAGCTAGCTTAAGAAGGTGGCTTCTCTGCCTACCACCCACCTGATGACTTTGAACTACTTTTGATGTTTCCATTGGAAAATTCGTATTTTGAGTACAAGGGTACTATAGTAGTTAATAATGAGGCTAGAGATAAGTGAAGTAACAACTTTAGTGAAGAATTCTTACCAGTTTCCAATGAAACGAGGGTCGCTCTGGTCAAGGTGAATGGGATTTCTGGGATCAACATAAAAACCAATAAGAAGTCCGCCTAAAAGGTAGCCCACCGCAGGGGCCAAGGGCTCCCATGACGTACATGATGGCTGAGAAAAGAGAAGAGGAAATATGAAATCCAAAGTGCCATTTTTTGGGGGTTCCCATTTTGCTTTTATTTTTTTTTTAATATTTTATTACACCACCATGAGACATACAATTACAAAGATGTTCATATTTGGGTTTTGGTCATACAGTGTTCCAGCACCCATCCCTCCACCAGTGCCCATCTCCCACCACCAATGTCCCTGATTCCCTCCCCTCCCCTGGCCTGCCTCTATGGCAGGTTCTTTATCTCTTTTTCTTTCTCTTTCTCTCTTCCTTCATTTACACATTGTGGATTACAAAGTGCCATTTTGGGGCCAGAGCGATAGCCCAGCCCAGCGGGTAGGACGTTTGCCTTGCACAGGCAGGCCCATATACATATTTCAAATAAATCTAAGGAAAATATTACAAAATGATATGGAATTACTAACTATAAAAAGCATAACACAAATTATTCCTTACACAACAGAAGCCTGAACTTTGATGCTTCAAAATATTCATTTTAATAAAAAGTTAATTTAGGGTCGGAGCGATAGTCCAGTGGGTAGGGCATATGCCTTGCACACGGCCAGCCAGTGCCAGCCCGGGTTCGATCCCGGCATCCCATATGGTCCCACGAGCACCGCCAGGAGTAATTCCTGAGTGCAGAGCCAGGAGAAACCCCTGAGCACTGCCGGGTGACCCAAAAAAGAAAAAAAAAAGTGCCATTTTTATTTCAGTCATAGAGTTCAATTAGTCCATGCACATGTCACAGCTAATTCGTTAACAACTTCCAAAAAGAGAACTTAACTGCATTTAAGATGGGTGTTTGGGTTTTCATGGCCTTACTTAAACTGTTGCCTCTGGTCCTCTTAGAATGTCAGAACACTTTTCAATTGTTTTGTTTCCTTTTTTGTATTTTTTTTAATCAGTAAAAGAGCTTAGGCCCCACTGCATAGCCACTAAATTTAAATGTTTGCAAACACAGATCTATCTAATTAATGAAGCCACCATATGAACAACAGAGAAGCTCAAAAAACATCTCCAGAAAGAAAGAGAAAACAAGCAAACGTCTTTCATACATTCTCCTGAGTGACTCTTAAGTCATTGAAGGAATTGGAGGCCAGATTTTACTGAGAAATGAGAATTGACTGACTTGGCAAAGCTGTCTACATAGCATCAAATCACTAATATACTTTATTTTTTTTTTTTTTTTTGCTTTTTGGGTCATACCCGGCAATGCTCAGGGGTTACTCCTGGCTCTGCACTCAGGAATTACTCCTGGCAGTGCTCATGGGACCATATGGGATGTTGGGGATCGAACCTAGGCTGGCACAGGCTGGCCACGTGCAAGGCAAACGCCCTACCCACTAGGCTATCACTCCGGCCCGGAATCACTAATATACTTTAAATCAGCACTTTAAATACAAAGATCTTGCAACACATTTGATATATTAATTGAGGAATCCTACTTAAAGATTCCTCGGTATCCTTAAATTGCATGAGCAGGTCCAAAGGAAAAGCCCCAACCCACGCCTGATTTTAAAAAAAGCAATCTTTTGTTTATGTGTTCATTTTTATTTTATGGGGGGCCCACACTTGGCGGTCCTTAAGGGCTAGCTCTGGGTTCCAAGTCAATCCTAGGGAACATATGCTACCAGGGATGAGTCCCAGTCCCCTACATGCAAAGCAACTGCACAACCCACTAAGCGATCTCTCTGGTCCTAGAAATAATCTTTCAGAGCTTCAGTCCAGAGGAAGGTGTGGCGGGAGACATACTGTCAGCAGAGAAAAAGATGTCACTCTACCCCAAAACTCCAGCCCTCCCAATGAAATTATAGGAAAACACGGAAAGAATATACTCCTCATTCTTTTATATTTTTTTCACTGCTGTGATTTACATTTTTAATAAAGAATATGACATTTTTATATTTATGTTGATGTAGGATATGAAGTTCCTTGAAAGTTATTTAAAATTAGGAATCTAGCCAGAGCCCAAGCCCATTTAGTTTTTTGACATCCTGAAACCCAGTGATTTAGGAACAAATAAACACTTCTGAAGTAGTCCCATGGACAGGGCGCTAACACACCCCACAATTACGTGTGACCCATTTCTACTTGCTGTCGTGCATGTTCATCCCAGAACTGATGAGCTTGCGATATCTTTTCTCTAAGACTTTATTAGAAAACAAAGTGGAATAATCAAAGTAGCTTCACCTTACGTTAGGATCTGCCACTAAATAAAGTTTAAATCATCTTTTGAAATTTCATTTAAGGTACCGTGGTATACAATCCTGTTAGGGTTTCTATGAAAAAGACTCCAAGACCACATGCTCTGCCAGTGACTACTTCCCTCCCCACTGTCTCAGGGCCCCCAACAGCCTCCAGCTCTCTAGACCTGATCTCATTTACTTTGAATAATCTTGTATCTTCTGTTACTTACAACTATAGACCATCATTTAACACCTTGTTTTCACCTTCAGACTATTTTATAGGAGAAAAGGCAGTGTTTATTTCTTTTTCAGACTCATCTATTGAAACAATAAGACATTAAATTCTGATTTCTCCATCTGTGTTTGAAAAGGAAAATGGTGGCACTGGGCAATTAACTGAGGTTCTTTGGGAAACATCCCTTTACTAAAATAAAACTCAGATTTTGAAAAAATCTCTTGGGAGGCTATCCAGAAGTATAGAATACAAAGCAGTTTTAGTTCCGATTCATATGCATAGAGAGGTAGTTTACACGTTCAGGAAAGCAGCACCATTTACAACTTGAAGCTGAAATGAGGCCAAAATGTGACATGAATCATCTTCCCAAAATAGTTCTGGCATGAAAGAGACTGAGTTGCACATGGACCGGGAAGGCGTATTACTGCCATGCTGCTTATGCTCAGGGCCTCAGGCAGGGTCTTGGGATGCCGAGAAGCCATGCGCAAGAGGTGTGCTGGCAAGACCTTGGAAGTGGGCAGAGAATGGAAAAACAATTAAATAACGTTACAATACATAAACTATAAACTACATCGATCAAGCTTTTATTGCTATGTTATTGGAAATGGTCTTTTTATTGGGATGCCAACACCTTTAAGCACAAAATTTATTTTCAGTAACAAAATATGCACATACATGTATACCTGTATACATGTATGCCGTTCCATAGAAACAAAATTATGCCTTCTATATTACTATACCTGAAAGAAGGCAGCAACCCAACAACCCCCTCCCCAACCAGGCAGGCCTACTCATGGAAAACTGCCATTTTAGGGCCTAAATAACCCTTTCATTGATATTAAATGGTGTGAAGGAAAAGTACATTAAACTCTAAGGGTGAAAAGGGAAGCCCTGAGACCAGACCGCAAAGAGTTAACAGGAGCACACTAAAATAGTGGATGGGCTCTTCGAGTAGGCCAGATAAAGCCGAAGGCCTCCCAACCAAATGTCAAGGGAGGAACCCTAACTATAACCTTGAGTAACATCCTGATATGGTGTGCACCCTGCGCCTGGAAAAACCGTAAGCTTGTTGTACTGTAAAAGTTTCTTTTGTAGGGGAAAGGGGAACTCTCATACACTGTTGGTGGGAATGTCGACTTGTACAACCTTTCTGGAAAACAATATGGACATTCCTCCAAAGACTAGAAATTGAGCTCCCCTTTGACCCAGCCATACCGCTCCTGGGAATATACCCTGGAAAGCCAAAATGCACAGCGGAAACACAATCCGCACTTTTATTTTCATAGCAGCACTGTTCACAATAGCCAAAACCTGGAAACAACCAGTATGCCCGAGAACTGAGGACTGGATAAAGAAACTGTGGTACATCTACACAATGGAATACTATGCAGCTGTCAGAAAAAATGAAGTTATGAAATTTTGCTATAAATGGATGGATATGGAAAGAATCATGTTGAGTGAAATTAGTCAGAAGGAAAGAGAGAAACATAGAATGACTGCATTTATTTGCATGACATAAATATACTAGGTGATCTTACCAAAAGTGGAAATTACCACAAGCGTGTGGGAGTCATAGGTTGGTTTAGATAGAGAAAGGAACATGAGTGAATAAATGTCTAAAGTTCTGATACTGGGGCGGAGCGATAGCCCAGCGGGTAGGGCGTTTGCCTTGCACGCGGCTGGCCTGTGCCTGGCCTGGGGTTCGAATCCCGGCATCCCATATGGTCCCCCGAGCACCGCCAGGAGTAATTCCTGAGTGCAGAGCCAGGAGTAACCCCTGAGCATCACCGGGTGTGACCCAAAAAGCAAAAAAAAAATAAAAATAAAAAAAAATAAAGTTCTGATACTAACATAGAACTGAGCATTAAATACAGACAAAAAATGCAAGTGATGGCTTCTAAGTGTATCGAGTGCAACCCACAATGTGTGGGAGAAGGAGGAGAGAGAGAGGGAGAGGAGAGGAGATAAAGAACCTGCCATTTAGGTGGGATGTGGGAGGGGGAGGGAATTGGGAACATGGGTGGTGGCTGAGGGGCACTGGTGGAGGGAGGGGTGCTGGAACACTATGTGACCGAAACCCCAAAGCGTGAACAACGTTGTAACTGTATATCTCACGGTGGTATAATAAAATGTTAAATACAAAAAAAAAAAGAGTTTCTTTTGTCTCAGAATGCTGTAAAAACTGTGCTGTATCTCAGTTCGGGGCGCTTAGCCTCGAGCCTGCCATCGGTTATGCTGAGAGCCCCAGCATGCTTGGAAAATAAAATAAAACCATAGGCCTGGTCTCTCAGAGTCTTCCTTAATAGGTGTGGCGTTCTGAGGCTCCCAGTCGGTCACCCCATCGGGTGGCCAACCTTTTCATACCAAGTATACTGAATGATGTTTACTTATTTATAGACATGCATCACTTTATTTGTATCTATTTTTCTGCTTTTTTTTTGGGGGTGGTCACGTCCAGCATGCTCAGGGGTTTGTCCTGGCTCTGCACTTAGGAATTACTCCTGGTGGTGCTCGGGGACCACATGGGATGACGGGATCGAACCCAGGCCAGCACAGGCCGGCCACATGCAAGGCAAAAGCCCTACCCGCTGGGCTATCGCTCCAGCCCTATTTGTATCTATTTTAATGAACACAATGACATTACATTTAGTAAATAAAACATTCTGGCCTTTGAGTTAATCCTGGTTAATGAGCCAATGGTACCAACACAGATTTTCTGCCAGGAGAGCTGTTAAAGTGAACTCAGAGCACTCACTTTCCGGTTATGAGTTCCCAACCACGGCACTCACGAGCTAGTACAGGGATTAGGGCACTTGCCTTGAATGCAGTTGGCCCTGGTTCAACTCCAGATGCCACAGAGCCCCCGAGCACTTCCAGGGGACACTCTTGAGAACAGTCAGGAGCAACCTCTGAGCAGTGCTGAATATGGCCCAACCAACCTCCAAAATAAATTTCCAATCTTTCCTTTCACCTAGCCCCACTCCCTCCCTAAAGGAAAAATCCAAAACTGCTCTCTCTGCGTGTCTCAGAGTGAATCAGCTGGCTGCCTGCTGCTGTTTCAATCTTAAAACCTACCTCCTGTTCTGAGGGTTCACACTAGGAGAAGCTCAGAACAAGCCTGGAAAGCAACACCCGCCCTCAATTTGTGGAGCCTTCCAAGCCCCCCAAGGGGCTTCTCTACCAGCCTAATTCCCTCCGTTCTTCAAGACTCCCTTGCCCAACATGGCCCGGCATTCTAGATTCTCAGAATCCCTGTGGTCTGTATAATGTCGCTTCCAGGGCCTACCGCTTTCTCTTCATGCAGTCCTATCAGCTGAAGGTTTAGGCATTACCCATGGTGATACTTTTCCATAGAAAAACATCGGTGCCACTATTCTCACAGCAGTAAGTCCTGCTCTTCCATCAGATCACACCAATATGCAGCTCTTGTCTCCAGGCTATCCTGGCCCATGCCACTAACCTCTCTCACCTGCAACCCTGCTTCCAGGCACTTCAAGGGGAATCCCTGCACTGATCTTTTAGAACAAGAGCTGGAAGGTGTCCCTCTGTTCACTTCTCTGTGAATAATAAGAAACAGAATCTTTTCACAGGCACACCCCATTCAGGAACTATGGGGGAGAGTTTCTCTTCTCCCTCCTCCTTCTCCTCCCTTCTACCTTCCCCTGCCTGGTATCCCCTCTTCTCCCCTCCTTGTGTGTGTATACACACACACACACAGTAGAGCAGGGAAGAAGCTTGCCTTGCATGCAGCCAACCCAGATTCTATGCCGGGCACCCCATATGTGCCCGCAAGCCTACCATGAATGATCCCTGAGACTACAGCCAAGATTAAGCCCTGAGCTCTGCCACCTGTCACCCACCCCACTGACAAAACAAGTAAAAGGTACAGACTTTCAACTCCTGGGCTCAAGTTTCATCTTTGTCTGACTTTTCTAAGTCCTTTAACATCCCTACGTCACAATTTTTACCAATGTGAAGTAAAAGCTACTTGCTCATAGGCAGTTTCAGGCATTCAATGAGTTCATTCTTGTACAGTATGTGGAAAAGCCAGCACATGGTGAGAATGTGCTGAATTCAATGCTATAATTATTATTTTATACTTACTGATACACATAGTTTTGTGATTGGGCAAAGGAGACAGTCAATAAATATTTATGGGTGGATTAGAATCTCTGCTAAGCACAGCTTTGATTTCTGGATTCAGAAATGCATTGAAGGGTGGGAGCTGGAGGAATCATCCTTCCCAGTATGAGCCAACTCCATGCTAACCCACAGTTCACACCCAATGAACTCACACTGGCCTCTCCAATAATCACACCAGGGCCAGGCACTAAACCCCAGCACACCAAGACACACACACACACACACACACACACACACACACACACACACATGTGTGTGTGCATGCCATGACGTAAGAGGCAACCCAAGAGAACAGATCTCTGACTATGGTAGGTAACTCAAGCAACTCATTATTATAAAAGAAATGACTTCAAAACTCCCAAAAGGGATCAGCCATCCAGACATAAGCTTCAGTTGGCCTTAGAAATAGAGTTGCCCCCTCAAAGTCACAGATCATCTCATACCCCAGGGGACTGAAAATGCCTCCATGGGATGAAGGCAGAGATCACTCACCCTTTCAGGCACTCTGTAATGGCATGTGAAAACAAGCAGCTAGCCTTTTATGCTGAGATGAGGGGCTGGAGAGATAGTACCACAGGAAAGATACTTGCCTTGCATACAACCAGATGAAATTAGATCCTCTAGCACCCCATATGGTCCCCTAAGCACCACCAGGAGTGATCCCTGAGCACAGAACCAGGAGTAAAACCTGAGCTCAGCTAGGTTAAGAAACCCAAAAGAGAAAAAGCAACTAAAATTGAGAATTCTACAAAATTACCTACCTTTGAGGGTTCACTGTGTAAGACCAACAAGCACCAGAAATACGGCGTGGTTCACACCCACGTCGTATTTCTGGGTGTGAACCATGAATGATGCAATGTAACTAGTTGGGCAAGAATATAGAGAAGTCTACATGGAAAAGATGATTTCTGACACAGCCAGCAAGGTTGAAAGGAAGTACACTAGGACAGAGACCACCCACCTCCCACCATGGACAAAGGCAGGCAAGTTTGGACATAGACTGCTGGGAGAAACAGCAAACCCTCTCACATGGGGACAGAAGCAATCACAGCACTACTCGCGCCTGTCCCAGGGCCAGCTACATGCATGCTGTCTACTCCTCTTTCCTGAGAAAATGAGGATAGGTGGCAGCTTCACTCTGACTTTCTCTGTCACTTGGTGGCATCTGGGAATGACGTTGCTATGGTTTTCCACAGAGCTGTAGGGCAACAAGTCCCAGCACTGGCCTATGGACCTGGGGAATAGGAAAATCAAGGCACTGCTCCTCACTCTACACTTGCTTCTTGCCCACTCTCTTCTCCCTCTTAACAAGTCAGGAATTCAGTCAATAATCCAAGGGACCACAGCAGGGGTGCAGCCTCTCTTTTACCTCTTTCCTGCTGTTTCATCTCTTAAGAATATAAAAGACTTGGGGCAGGAGCTATAGCCCAGAGGGTAGGGCGTTTGCCTTGCACGTGGCCGGCCTGTGCCGGGCCCGGGTTCGATCCCCGGCATCTCACATGGTCCCCTGAGCACCACCAGGAGTGATTCCTGAGTGCAGAGCCAGGAGTAACCCCTGAGCATCGCAGGGTGTGACCCAGAAAGAAAAAAAAAAGAGTATAAAAGACTCTCCTCTTATCTTTCTTTTTTTTTCTCTCTTTTTTTCTCTCTTGTCTTTCTTATGGGAGGACTTCAGTGAAAGAGTCACTATTTTCCTCTCTTCAAGGTGCCATTTGAGTTACTTAGTGGTGAAGTCATATCCATTCTAGAATGGATAGATCGATATAGATTTGAATAGTTGTCCTCTTAAAGCTTCAGCGGGTGGATCCGCCCACGAACATCTCCCAGGCTGTCGGCCAAGAACTAGAGACACAGATACACTGGGCAGAGCTGATACTGGCTCTCTCTGTTGCATGCAGCCACTTTGTGGCTGCATGGTTCATCAGTAAATGCAAGAACTGGAAGCCTACTTAATAGTGAGAGTATCCCACCTGCATGGCAGAGCCTGGCAAGCTACCTGTGTCATATTCGATATGGCCAAAAACAGTAACAATAATAGACCTCTTTCCCATGACCTAAACAAATGGTTTGAGGTTCTTCATGTTCCTGGAGTGAGTAGATGCCCTTGGGCTACACTAGCATGCGACAGGGATGAATGGACATGTTACTGGTGCCCACTCAAACAAATTGATGAACAACGGAAGACAAGTGACAAGTGACAAAGCTTAGCTTTTCTTTTGAAGTAGTTTATTCTGATTATCTGTCACTATTTCATTATTCTACTCAACATTGAGACAGGATGAAATTCCAGGTATTCAGAGGGTGGGTATGAAGTGGGAAGCCTATTGAAAAATAATAAAAGTATCAATTTGAGCTGGAAAAAACAGAAACTGCACATTTACAATTACAGATATAAATATATATATATATATATATATATATACACATATATATTCAAATTAAGAAATTTTATCTAAAAAGGAATAAAATTCTTGGGTCAATTCACCAAAAGTCACTACCTTCAATGGGGATGGCCAACTCTTTTTTTTTTCTTTTTTTCTTTTTTTGCTTTTTGGATCACACCCGGCAATGCTCAGGGGTTACTCCTGACTCTGCACTGAGGAATTAATTACTCCTGGCAGTGCTCAGGGGACCATATGGGATGCCGAAGAGCAAACCTAGGTAGGCGGCGTGCAAGGCAAACGCCCTACCCGCTGTGCTATCACTCCGGCCCCGCCATCTGTTTTTGGATCTGTCCAGTTTCTTGGCCCTTTCTTTAGGAAGAACTTCATTTGTCTTTGGGAAGCACTCACACACATTGCACATAGTTCTTGATGGCCTGTCACACGTGGGCCCCTGCTGTTCGTGATTCACCCGTAGGCAGGTGACCAACCCAGACCAGGTGGATACACTTCTTCCAGAAACATCTCCCCACTTCCTGTGACTCATGCCCTTCTTTCAGATTTCTGCTCTAATATCACCTCTCAGAGGAGTCAGAGCTGAGCATATAACTATGCAGTTCAAATCTTTCCTATGACACTTATCACAATAATTTATTTCTTTCCCTTTCTCCTTCCTTCCTCTTTCCTTCTTTCCTCTTTTCCCTCCTTCCTTCCTTCCTTCCTTCCTTCCTTCCTTCCTTCTTTCTTCCTTCTTCCTGGCACTGTGAGTCATAATACACAATGTTTTCAGTCTCACAATGTTGTTAGATCACACCCACTGCCTAAGTAGCAGCCCCCAACTACCGACTCTGGACCCCCCATCTCAAAATTACCCCATAGTGAACCTCCATTTAGCAAACTCAGGTCCACAAGCAGACTCTGAGGATCTGTTATCACTGCTCATTATTAATTACCTTATGATGTTTCTTTCTTTATACTTCCTGTGAAGGAAATCATTCCATATTTGTCCTTCTCTCTCTAACTCGCTTTGCTCAGCATACTACCTCCCTGTTCCGCTCAAGTTGCAGTGAGTTGAAGAATTTCGCCTTTTTTTATACTGAGTCCAATTCTTTTTGTGTATCTGTGCCACAACTTTTTTTTATCTATTCATTAGTTGTTGGGCACTTGGCTTATTTCCTTGGCTCTTGTAAGCAACACTACAATGAACTTAGGAAGGCAAGAATTTTTCAAATCAATGTTCTATGTGTCTTTGAGTACCTACCAAAAAAAAGTAGAATTGCTAGGTCATATGGGAGCACAATTTACATTTTTTAAGAAGATTCCATATTGTTTTTCCACAGAGAGTGAAACAAGTGACAATCCCACCAACAGTGGATGAGGATTTGACATTATTTTTCGTTTTGTGCAGGGCAAGGAAGCTTCCAAGCAGTGCTCAGGATACAAGTAACCTACCTGTAAGACCAGTAGTTCAACTTACGGCTCCAAGAATGAGAAGTAACATGGCTCAGTCCTGCCATGCTGGGGATTACCCAGGCCCTCCAAGCAGTGCTGGGACCCTCCAGGGCTCCCCCAGCAATGACTGGGAGACTATGAGGTCTAGGGAATCCAACTAGGGTCAGGTGCCTGCCAGACATGCACCCTAATCACTGAACCATCTCCCAGCCCCAACATGGTCTGACTCACTGCCTGATGGCAGTTCCATGAGAACAGGATTGTTGTTGCTCTTAGCTTTTAACTATCAAGTCTATCAAGGTCTGAGCACTGCTGATTATAAGAACTCATAAATGCTGAAAAGACAGGATGAATTTGGAATCTAAAATGAAATAACAGAAACAGCCGACGTGGATCATCCTTGCAGTAGCATCTTGAAGAGTCAGAGGTTCATGACCTCTCATGCTCCCAACGCCCAGGGCAGCCCTGCCCCCCACTCAGATACGCACCCACCTTCCCCATTCAATACTTGCTCAACAGAGTGGGGACTTGCCATCTCCAGAGCCTGGACTCACACCCACCACTCTCCAGCCCAGACCCGTCCCTCTGCTCCACAGTTCACCACCCTCCCCATCTGGGCTTCCAGTTTCTGTGTCTCTGCAGCTGGTCAGGCTCTGCCCACCCTTAACTGCACTCGGCCTCTTCATTTACCAGCCTCTGTTTCCATGTAGCTTCCCATTTCTCACTGTTTGTAGCCTACAGGTTCCCCACATTCCTCTGTCTTAGGACCCAAAGTCTCAGCAGTGCCATGTGGCTGTGAATCTTGCTGGGAACTGGTGCTAACATGGTTTAGCTTACAAGCATGATTAAAGCTCAGTCTCAGGACCTGGGATTCACACACAGGGCACTCCCACAAACCAACATTTCATGTACATGTCTGAGAGACCTCTAACACCTGGTCTGGAACATAGTGCTAGAAGGTCACCTTTTGGGGTATTTTTGGTGACACAGTGACTGCAGCGGACAGGAAAGTGAACCACACATCACGGCTGCCACACCGCCTCTGGTCCACCTTACGTAATTCTTGAAAACTGGCCAAGGTGTGACAGCTTCACAACACAATAGTTAAACGTGGTATTTCCTTGCTCATTCCCAAGCACAAACAAATAAAAGACCTTTGATCTCTGTCATTTTTGAGGAGCAATTTTTTTCTCATTTTAGTCACTCAGTAATTCTGGCACAGGCCTGGCAGCCACAGTGCAGCTGCCATAGCACCGAGGAATAGTCTATCACTTCTGTTAAAACAGCCGGGGAGCATTTAGGTCACCATGAGGAAGACAAGAGATTAAGCAGATTCAGAGTAGGTTTTCCTCACCACCACAGTGAGCAAGCGAAGGCTTAAATTCACATCTTTTAGAAATAGCGTCAAGGTTCTCTGATCTCTAGAAGTGAAAATAAAGGTGTATATAGAAGCAGTCAACTGCCTTTAAATAATGTCAGACACAGGGGGTAGGGGTGGGGTGTTCATGTTCTGTTGCTTTAAAACATCAAATTGGCCACCAGGCAATAATCCCTGTCTACCGATGTAACAGTGTTCTCAAGAAGGACCACAAATGCAGCTGCTGAGAAAGTATAAACAATTAGCTAAGGAGCTGGGAGATAGTATAGTGATTAAAGGATGTACCTCATATGCGACAGATCTGGATTCTATCTCCAGCATAAATGACCCCGAGTATTACTGAATACAGCCCTGGTGGTGTAAACTGGTGGCCTCCAAGCACCAAGCACCATTGGGAGAACCTCACAGGTCAGCTTTCCTAGCTAAGCCTGGTTAATAAAGTAGATTTGGGGGGGAGAAACATATCTAGGAGTGCTCATGCATTACCGCTGGTCTCCACTCAGCAATTACTCCTGGAATGCTCAGAGAACCATATGGGATGCTTGGGATTGGAGCCCAGGCCTGCCATGTAAAAGGCAAATGC